>JAGFPH010007875.1:45576-61178 GCA_018207615.1 Philaenus spumarius | reverse complement strand
ATTATTTTAAAACCTTTCTTAATAAGCACCAATGGCTTTAGAGGAAGCTACATACCAAATTTCATTCCAATCCGTTCGGCAGTTTTGAAGAAATCGTTTTTTAATAACTTTGATCCCCCTAAATCCATCCTAAAATTTCGAATTTTTTCAAACGCTTTCTTAGTGAACACCTATGGCCTTAGAGGAAGCTACATACCAAATTTTATTTCAATCCGTTCTGTAGTTTTTGAGAAATCGTGATGAGTGAGTCAGTGAGTGAGTGAGTGGTATTTCGCTTTTATATATATAGACTAGCTTACACGTACGGCGTTGCCCGTGGTGGTTAGTATTTTCAGTCTTTTTAACGTAATTGTAATCTTTTGAAGTGTTCAGTTAGTGAGTGGTATTTGGCTTTTATATATATAGATCTTAAATAATAAAAGCACTATTGTCATAATAATAAAAGATCTGAAATTATGATTTTAGTAACTTTGATCCCCCCAAACCCCTTCTAAAATTTCGAAATTTTTCATACCCTTTCTTAGAGAGCGCCTAAGGCCCTAGAAGAAGCTACATACCAAATTTCATTCCAATCCGTTCGGGCGTAATTTGAGGATGATCAAAAACGCATTGAAAACGCAAGGAAAAATGCAAAAACGCCTGTTTCTGGCGTAATTGTGGGAGAATCTCAAACATTTTTTAACAGACTACTTTTAGGCCTTAATCGAACCTAAGTACCAAATTTCAACATTTTCTGCCAATTAGTTCTCGAAAAAGCTGAGAAAACGCAAAAAATCGCTAGAAAAACGCGAATATTGGGCGTATCTTTGGGATGTTTTCAAAATCCGTTCTTAGTGCGCGTCTAAAGGGGATGCCTTTATTTAGTCTAGTTTTCAAATGGTCCAGGTCGCTTAAATAGTGAGGAGTTATAATGTAGTCAAGAGTTTCAAAAAGTCCAGAACGTTAAATTGAATCTGGACCAAATGAAGGCTAGTGTGTATTAAAAATATGTACTGGACTACAAATAGTCCAGGTTTTAGAAAGAACCAATCAGATAAAACATGGGAGGAGCTTAAATATTAGGTTATTACTTCAGGCTATTAAGGGTCCAACTGATCATGCATGCCAAATTTGAACTCATTTGGTTCAGTAGATTTTTAGTTCTGCTGATGAATGAATGAGTGCCATTTCGCTTTTATATAGATAGATATATAGATAGATTATGAACACAAAACAACATATAAACAACACACATTCATTCCGTTTGGAGCTCGTTAAAGTTCACTGTCGTGTCGCGAACATTGACGTGCACGCCGTTTGGTGAGTTAACATTGACTATCTATTAATTTTCTCCCTCCAAAAAAAAACTTTCTTGAGTTGCTACCAGATGTGTTACTGCTTTGCAGTTCTAACGCTCATTGTTGAACAGCTGTTTGATAGAATAATTTCCTTCAGCCATAAAAAAACATAACCTAACTTTCTCTAGCGCAGTTTTTAATGAATTTGAGGTTCGCAAAATGGCTTTTACCGTCGAACAAAAAGTAAAAGTGTTGCGTGTGGACTATTGCTTTTTGTACAACACTTGCAGAAACAAATGGTGGAATAATTTAAAAAATATTAATTTTCCTCCTCTGTAAATAGGTATCTATATCTATATATTAATATGCAAGCACAAAACTTGTCGTCCTTTTTTCTCAGCTTGTGTGCATCGTAGGAGAAAATCGCGCATACCGTTAGAAAGGTAGTGTCCTGTAGATGAGCAGAATCCCATTATAATTTACATCGGTCCTCAGGGATACGCCCCAGTGGCCCTCAAAGTTTCAATGCTAATCTTATGGAAGGTCAATTTTAAGGAAAAAGAAGAAAGATTTCTTTTGATTTTATCAGGGGCACTTTGGATCAAAAACTCAATATAATTTTAGGTTAGGTAAATCATGCAATGATCAGAATCCCATTATAATTTACATCGGCCCTCAGGGATTACAGGCTTTCAAAGTTTCAAATTAAGCAATAGCGAAGCATTGCCGGGTCCACTAGTTTAAATTATACCTTACTGATTTTGTAACAAAAATTAACTTATTAAATTAAATTACTGTAGATTTTGTAAAATATTTTATCTACGACCATTGCAATAAACACCAATAACGCTATTACAAGTAACATCAGAAAGAGGTACATTACAAACCAAAAGCCAACCCGATTAGGTAATGATATCATTACCTAACAGGAGTCACTTTACATAATAGGCTCTAGACCAATGAGAGCTCGTCATTTGACGGAAGTAGAGTTGTAATAAAAATAACGCTATTCGTACATCAGCTGACGTTCCGGATGTTAGTGTGTTATTGTAACTAACCTCAAACGTGAGTTGACGCATTCCGCAAACATGAGTGATAGTGATGAATTTTGTTTAACTCCAGAGGAAATTAATACAAAAGCAAATTCGGCTCTGAACAATTTGTTGCCAGAAAAATCTAAATTTCGTTATGAAAAGGTTTATAACCAGTTTATGAAGTGGAAAACTAGAAATGGTGTTAGTTCGTTTTCCGAGAATGTTTTCATTGCGTATTTTGAGGAATTGGCCCAAGATAAGAAACCTAGTTCGCTTTGGTCTATTTATTCAATGATTAAATCTACAATCAACATCAAACATCAAATAGCCTGTATATTTTTGGTCGTAGATAAAGTAGTGTACGCAACGATTGTATTCAGCCTTTAAGCCACTCGTGAGATATTTAGAACACTCGCTTCGCTCGTGTTCCAACTTACATCTCACTCGTGGCTTAAAGGCCTTCATAATACAATCGTTGCGTAAACTACTATTTACTGTCACACTCTAATTATCCAAGGCATTTTGACTAGAAAACTATTATATAACATAGAGGAAAACTTAAAACCAAAGTCTAAAATTACTCAAACTGTAATCCATCCACAGCGTCACACTGGTAACAGCGCTCAAAAAATGACCCGTACGCTTTTAAAAAGAAATTCTGTGGTATCCGTAGAAGTTCCTCTTCAATTCCGTGTCTCAAATCCTCACCATTGTTGAAGCTGTGGGAATAAATATGACTATCAATGTTAACTCACCAAACGACGTACGTTCGCGACATGACAGTGCGCATTGACCTTTAACGATCTTAAAGCGGAGCGAATATGTGTTGTTTTGTTTTCATAATATTTTTATATAACCTGATGATGGACAGTTAGGTCCGAAATTGCAATTGTTTTTTAGATAGAAAAACCAACAAGGATCACTGACGTGACTAAAAAAATCTCTTATAACTAATATTATAAAAAATTGATCCGTGGATAAAATGATTGATTCTAAGTAATTGTATATGTGGATGTCTGACAAAAATGATCCAAGACAAAATGCATACAATCCTTTACACTATATAAATAAACCGTTTGATTTGCTAAGTTTGAGAACAGTGGAAACCCTCCAACCCACGCCCAGTTGTTGCAAACCCTCTCCAATTGAAATAGCAACAAATACAAGCTGATACACAAGGCGGCACGAATATTATATTATACGACCTTCAGTCCTAAGTCACCCCCCTTGAACATCTTCATCCCCAAGATTGCATCACAAATTAAATACAATCTCGCGGAGCTACCCTTTAAATAACATTTCCGAGATTTTTTCCTCCGTCGTTAAATTCCTTCCCTCCGCTAATGAAGCTATATTCACTACCCCCTCTGTTGTAAAAAAAAGGTAGCGTTTTATATATTTCAGTATCGCACAAACTGTCGCATCGGGAGGGATGTTTACGGCCGGCAAATCACACAGAGGGCGTCGCGTCGTGACGTCACAGTCGGAGCGACTATATTTTATTTTATTCCGGAGTTATTGATAGTTAGCAGACGGAATGTTTAGATAAAAGCGCAACCCCGAGGCGGAAGTAACTTTTAATAACGCTTCAGTATTATTAGAAAATTCCTCCCACGCTTTTGTTTCGAATTACTTGAATCGTTTAGCAACATAAATACTTCAATAAATTAAATTTTGCTAGTTCTATTAAAAATATCCGTTCGTACTTTCAAACGGTTTACTATTTTTTATGATAATAAATACTTAAAGGGGATATGCGCTGTAGCCCCAGCAAAATGTAACACAAAAAGGGATCATTGGAACAGCTTTAACAATGGAATTTTAACGTCTTGAAAGTCAATGTATGTAAACAAATTCTTTTATTAGCGAATTTCCATAGGAAAGATGAGCTATTGCAGTGACTCTTATGGTGATACCTAAGGTTGGTGGTGGCCAATGAGCACCGATCATGGTCCCCAGAACACGTTTTGGGTTGTCATTGAGAATCTATACTAATATTATAAAGAGGTAAAGTTTGTTTGTTTGTATGTAGGGGGTAATCTCTGGCATTACTGAACTGATAGCAAAAGTAGTTTCACTAATAAAAAGCTACACTATCCCTGATAGCCCAGTCGGTATAGGTTAAAACTGCCAGTAATTTGCAATATGGCTGATTTTTTTTTATAAGTACCTTAAAGTATGTACATTAACATAAAAAAAAGTTTACCAGTCTATCAACTTCCCAAAGTCGAAAAAAATCGATTATCATTTTTTTTTTCGATTATCCTTAATATTTCGAGCTATGATGAAGATAGAGAAAAATAAAAAATACCACCGTGTAGGGAAGGTATTTTTCAATAAAAAAGGTCATATGTATTTATTTCCTCCGAGCAATGGATTATCTGGATAAAATTCGATAATGCAGGTATGTACTTTGCAGCAGGGGAAATCACTAAAAGGGGACATCTTATTCATATATGAAGCGTTGGGTCATTCTAAATTGGCCGAATTTTAATATATCGAATTGAAACTTGACATAGGAGTTAAAATATATATTTTAAACATTTATGCTGAGTCTCAGCTTGTTATCTTGAAAATGACCCGATCTAGAGCCACTTGACTCATCAATGGTTTCTCGATTTTAGGAGTACCGGACCCCACGAACTAATTTTAATCGGCTCCAGTTTAGAAAATTTTCAAAATATCAACCTGAAAGTTTTTTTACAAGTTAAATATATATATTCAAACAAGTTCAAGGAGTATAAACCTTTTTCATTATTTACTTTTAAAAGCACAAGTAAATTAAAAAAGTATAATTTTAGACCTTTTTAGATTTTTCATCAAAAGGCTTGACTTGATCAGCTGCAGATTAGTCATTTTTGAAAATATAGTTTTTAAAATAAGTATAGCAAAAAAACAATTGTATTTGTAACTTCTGTACCAATTTTTAAATCGATATATTCAAAAATGTCGAAAATGGAGTGGTTGAATCCAAAAGTGTTATATTTAAAACGAGATAGGTAAAACAGAAGACTATTTTCAAGCGCCTCGTTTTTAAAAATAACAAGAAAAAAATCGTTCATACTTACTAAGAATATTTATACTGGTGTACTCAACTTGTAAAACAAATTTGGTGTTGATATTCCAAAAATGACGAAACTGGAATAGATTGAAATTAGTTCGTGGGTCCGGTAGGCCTACTCCTAAAAATCGATAATCGAAATCGACTCCTAGATCGGGTCATTTTCAAGATAACAAGCTGAGACTCAGCATAAATGTTTAAAATATATATTTTAACTCCTACGTCAAGTTTCAATTCGATATATTAAAATTCGGCCAATTTAGAATGACCCAACGCTTCATATATAAATAAGATGTCCCCATTTAGTGATTTCTCCTGCTGCAAAATACATATGTCCTTTTTTGTTGAAAAATACCTCCCCTACAAGGTGGTATTTTTTATTTTTCTCTATCTTCATCCCAGCTCGAAATATTAAGGATAAGCGAAAAAAAAAATTATAATCGATTTTTTTTCGACTTTGGGAAATCGATAGACTGGTAAACTTTTTTTTATGTTAATCTACATACTTGAATGTACTTATACAAAAAATCAGCCGTATTGTAAATTACTGGAACTTTTGGTCTAAAATTACCTCTACCGACTGGCCTATGAGTAACATAGGCTATAATTCATTTCGATAAAAACCTTTTTTATTTTAATATTTGTAAATTTAGTCTGAAAAAAATCTTAGGCTAGGCCTAGAATGATAAACCAACACATGTATTTACATTTATTACCATAGCAACCAATTTAATAAAATAACATAATATAGCTGTTTGCTCCAATAGTTCCATTAACAGCTGATTTCAAAATTTGAAGCAGTTGTTTTTGTATTTCTAGCTTTTAGGTTAGGGTTTTAAAGTGTAGACCTGAGCCTTGCTGGTTCTTTTAATCATTATTATAACTGCTGTTATGAAATATAAGAAATAATTTAATTTGAACGTTTAACATTATTTACCATCTTAGTTTTGATGTTTTGAGGCTACACCTTTATTGTAAATAAAACATACCATTTGTTTTTATAAGGTTCTATTGGGGGTTGGCGTGCGGAGCACGCAGGGGTCTCCCCTAGTTATATATAAACTAGCTGGCCCCTGTTAATATTTCGCAAGTTAGGAGTACTTACTTGATTTAATACATTGAATTAATTAAGGGGGTGCTACCCTGTCCGCCATATTAAATCTGATTCCCATAAGAGCAATGCTACAGAATAAATCTTTTTTTTTCCGTTAATTCGTGGAATAAATTTAAAAATTTGATTTCATTTTGAAGTACTGTCATATGCGGATGTTGATCCCTGAATACATTTTCAAAACCCGTTTTATTGTTTTCACAAACGTATGATAAAAATAGTAAAAAATAGTAAATTTTATTAATTTTTACTCAGTTACAAAAAACCTTAGCAATCAATATGCGGAATGGCGCGCGAAGCACGCAATGCATTGTGTATTGAAGATACTCCCAATACGGGGGTTGGCGTGCGAAGCACGCAATGCTTTGTATATTGAAGGTAATCCCAATATGTAGAATGGCGTGCGAAGCACGCAATGCTTTGTGTATTGAAGATACTCCCAATATGCTGAATGGCGTGCGAACCATTTTGCAGCTACTCAGCACCGTCGTGAATAGTCCTATTTCCCAAATTGTTGGTTGAAACCCTAAAACATAAACTTAGTTTTGGAAATTGCTCAACTCACGTCAGCGGTTCAGCTGCGTGGTCGAATTATGTATTTAGTAATTCTAAAGACATAATCAAAATAAATTACCCCAAGTATTTGACTAAAGAATCAAGTAAAATTAATGTATTGATTCCAAAATTGAATAATCAATACACTGCACTTGCACATTGCATGTTGCACAGAACTATAGGTCACTCATTCCCGCTATATTAAGAACACAAAACAGGGGAACACCTAACGAATACAAACAACAAAAAACAAATCCGTTCGTTAAACCCGACCGGGGGGGGGGGGGGGCGTTAATTAATTTTGTAATGGAAGAACGACCGGCCGAGTACATCATACAGGCTTCAATGACTGCTCACTTTGATTTAGGTCTGTTTGATGGGGCGAATTTTGAGTATCGGGCGTTATAAATTAATCCGCCAGTCAAAAGCGGTAAATCACACGAGAGTTGAACTGATTGCCAATTACTGAGGCATTGTTGGGGGGGGGGGGGGGGCTTTTTTAGTGAAAGTGATTTGCTACCCCTCTGCTTGCATGCGATGTGTACAGGGCCAACTGTTATGTCATGTGTACGTACGCTCGTTACGAATATTATTTCATTAAATGTGATTGGCGTAAATTCTACGAATGTATCAATGAGTCATTAAAATCAATTGTTCACAATTAGCCAGGCTGTGTTATAAGTTAAGCTCGCTACCATTGAAACTTTCAACAGTTTGTTGTCCAGGTTTGTATCTAATTGCTGGCTTTCGTTCCAGTGCCAACGCCGAGCTTTTGGGGGCCCCGAGCGAGCTATAAGGTCGCGTAAAAAAACAAAATGTGCAGAATAACAACCTAAATTTATATTTGTAGGAAAAAACTCAAAAACAAATTAACTCTCGTAGGAGAAATCTCAAAAAATAAATACTTCCGGTCATAAAACGTGCTTCCGATTATTGGATTTTTTTGGCTAACAAACTCGTCCGAGCGACGTAGATAATGAACATGTGTACTAAATTTGGACCAAATCGAACTTAAAATGCGGCCGCTAGAATGCGAACCATATATATATATGATTTTTAATGACACTCCAAAACGTGTTCTTTGTAAACGGGCTCTTAACTTTTTCTTCCAGCAACTACTTTAATAGGTCTTGTCTGCCTTCTTTATGGGATAAAAAGAACTACTTAACATCCGAAAGACGATGCTATGGAATTTACTAAGGAGAGGGTTACCAGAATTCTTTGCCGAGTTTACTCGAACTATCTGACTAGCCCGTCAATTAATTACGCCAAATCTAGAATCGCTAGCACATATACTTACGACCAACTTAATTTTCCTTAGCCCCGTACCATCGTTCCACTAAGCATGTTACGCAAGCCGCTTTCCAAACTCACCGGACCGACCAGAAACAAAGAATGTGAGCCCGTTTAGAATTCCAAAAACGTTTACACTTCCCTTATTTCTTCGTGAAATTTTAACCGGAAACCCGCGGAAGCCAAATATTTGCATAATACGTGAAAACAATGAATCACAAGATTGAATTCCTCGGAAAACAAAAGCAATAGTAAGGGTTGGCAGCTAGGAGGGTTTGAAGCGGGGAAAGGGGGAGGGGGCATTTGCATATTTTAGCGTAGCGTCGTGGTCGCGGCCGCTAAGCTCTGGCCTGATGGATCGTTTCGCAATTAATTATGTTGAAAACCGGCTCAACGGAGTTTCTTTTAACAACCCACTAAGGAGATGAAACTCAATATCCACTTCCTATGTACATTGTTCAAATCATTATATTTAAGTACTAGGGGAGACCCCTGCGTGCTCCGCACGCCAACCCCCAATGGTACCTTCTAAAAACATATGTTATGTTTTATTTATAATAAAGGTGTAGTATTAATAATAACCTCAAAACTAAGATGGTAAATATTGTTAAATGTTCAAACCAAATTATTTCTTATATTTTATAACAGCAGTTAATAATGGTTAAAAGAACCAGCAAGGCTCAGGTTTACACTTTAAAACCCTAACCTAAAAGGTGAAAATACAAAAATAATTGCTTCAAATTTTGAAATCAGCTGTTAATGGACATAACATGGATAACAGCAGCTATGTTATCTGTTATTTCATGCAATTGGTTGCTATGGTATTAAATGTAAACACATGTGTTGATTGATCATTCTAAACCTAACCTAAGATTTTTTCCGACTAAATTTACAAATATATTGAAATAACAAAAAGGTTTTTACCGAAATTAATTATAGCCTATGTTACTCAGGGATAGTGTAGCTTTTTATTAGTACAACTATTTTTTCAATCGGTTCAGTAGAGCCAGAGATTACCCCCTACATACAAACAAACAAACTTTACCTCTTTATAATATTAGTATAGATGAAAGACTCCTACGTCATTCCCATACATACATATTATTTCATAATATTTAGTACTGTTATGGCCTTATTAGCGAATTTCCATAGGAAAAATGAGCTTTTGCAGTGGCCCTTATGGTAAGACCCAAGGTCGGGAGTAGCAAATGAGCACCGATCATGGTCCCCAGAACCGGTTTTGGGGTGTCATTAAAAATCATATATATATGTATATATGTGTTCGCACTCTAGCGGCCGCATTTTAAATCCGATTTGGTTCAAGTTTGGTACACATGTTGGTTGTCTACGTCGCTCGGACGAGTTCGTTAGCCAAAAAAATCCAACAACCGAAAGCAGTTTTTTAACCGGTAGTAACTATTTTTTTAGATTTTTTCTACGAGAACGAATTTGTTTGAGTGTTTTTCTACAAATATAAATGTAGGTTGTTATTCTGCACATTTTGTTTTTTTACGCGACCTTATAGCTCGCTTGGTTCCCCCAAAATTGATCAAAACGTAAAATACCATAAAATTACCCGGTTCCAAGTCATTTCGTGAATTTCACCATGGGGTTCGCGTGCGAAGTACGCAATACATTTTGTATTAAAGATACTCCCAATCTGCAGACTGGCGTGCGAAGCACGCAATGCATTATGTATTGAAGGAACTCCCAATTTTCGAAATGGTATGCGAAGCACGCAATGCTTTGTGTATTGGAGATACTCCCAATATGTGAAGTGGCGTGCGAAGCACGCAATGCATTATGTATTGAAGACACTCTCAATACGCGGAATGGCGTGCGAAGCAAGCAATGCGTTGTGTGTTGAAAATACTCTTAACATGAGATATGAGGAGTGGCGTGTGAACCATTTTGCAGCTATTCAGCACCGTCGTGAATAGACCTATTTCCCAAATGGTTGGTTGAAACCCTAAAACATAGGCCTATAATCTTAATTTTGGAAATTTGCTCAACTCACGTTAGTGGTTCAGCTGCGTGTTCGAATTAATTATACTATTGGCTCTGCCCCTGGACGCTACGCGTCCCAACCCCGCCTCGGCCTTCGGCCTCAGATGGCTGCTTTGCTTCGCTCGCAGTTGTAAAATTCGCTAAAGAATCTCGTCAATCGTTGGCTCGTTTGTACATAGGTTTGTAAAATTATGAAACCAGGTTCAAATGTATTAACAGTAATTATAACCTCAAATTCATGCTTTAGAAACGTGTGAGGCTTTCATTACGATTTTAGGCCTAGTTCTACTATCTTCTGTCAACTTAAGTTTTGAAACCAGGCCTAAATATAGTAAACATTATTGCAGGATTAACATAACCTCACTACTATGTTTCTGAAATGAGCCAGGCCTATATTACAAAATTGACTATTAAAATGTATCCATCTTTGCCAAGTTTACCTTTTTTTTTTGATAAAATAAATTGTTAAATCAGGCCCAATTTATTCTAATTCCAACGTGCTAAAACAGTATAAATTAGCTTGTTTTTTTAACAGTAATTAAAAACTATCCAATGAACAGCTGATTTTGGTATAAATTGGCTTGTTTATAAACAGCTGTTTAGATCGCTTTATTTACTATTTCGTTGTTATTTTGTAACCAACATGGCAACCATTAAGACCCTATGTTAAAAATGTTCAACTTTTAAATTAGATTTTCTAAAAAAATTACGTTTTTACACGAAATAAAAGTATATGGGTGTACTTAAAAATCAAAACTACACCTAAATACAAAATTTCTTTGAATTCGTTAGAGCCGTTTTCGAGATCCGCGTCAGATACAAAGATACTAAGATAGATGCAAGAATTGCTCATTTAAAGTAATAGGATATACAAATATTACACTATCGTATCTTTCTGCACTATAATTCAATAGTAATAATTTTAATAGGTAAGTACTATATGGTTGAATGTTTTTCAATACGTAGTGAAAATACTATTACATGAATGAGTTAACAAAAATTTATTTAACACTTTTTGCAACATTACTTTAAAAGATATAAGACGTCTATAATTTAAAAACTCGTTATGCCAGAATTATAATTTCACTTCATGTGATCTTACGTATTGATTCGTACATGATCTACCCACGAAAAATCACCTATAGGCCTCCAACTTTCTAACAACGCAGTAAAGTCGTTTTCCCCTTTTCAAACTTTCTCCACGTGTCCTCCCCTGTCCTGTTTTCTATAGCACCGCGTTCGATAAAATTTTGTTATTTCACGCAGTTGTAAAGCTGCCCACCTCCTCCCGCAGCCCTAAAGCGGTTTGAATGCGTTCAGAATCAAACGATTTTTTAACGACCTCTGCCTCCCCCGCCTACAACTCGAAGCTGCGATAAAGAAGGCAGTATTTTGTTCATATTTTTATTATCGCACAAACAGTCGCCCCCGAGGGGAGGTTTACGGCCGGTAAATGTATAAGGGCGGTGTCTGAGTTTAGGTAAACGTTAGGCCGTCGACCCAAAGGGTAATTGAGGTTATTCTGTAATATCGGCCTAATATGTTAGTGCTGTACTCAATGACCAAATTGCCAATATTGTACTTTATAGGCCTATTATCTATGACTAACTCACTCACCACGAAATCTAAAAAACCACCGAACGGATTGGAATGAAATTTGGTATGTAGCTTCTTTTAGGGCCGTAGGTGCTAGCTAAGAAGGGTTTTCAAAAAATTTTAATTTTAGGGGGGTCAAAGCTACTAAAAAAAACCACCAAACGAATTTTAATGAAATTTGGTAGGTAGCTTCCTAAAGGGCCCTATGTGCTCGCTAGTAAAGGTTTTAAAAAAATTCGAAATTTTAGGGGGTTTCTGGGGTTTAAAGTTACTAAAAATCCCCATAAGAAATACATAGTGTAATATATTTATTGATATATATTTTTTGTTAATATACATTTAACTTTGATTTGTCTATCCGTGCAAAGCCGGATCGGGCAGCTAGTCTATTTATATATAATCCAAATACCACTCACTCATCACGAAATCTCAAAAACCACCGAACAGATTGGAATTATATTTGGTATGTAGCTTCTTTTAGGGCCGTAGGTGCTAGCTAAGAAAGGTTTTCAAAAAATTCTAAATTTTAGGGGGGTCAAAGTTACTAAAAAAAACCACCAAACGGATTTTAATGAAATTTGGTAGGTAGCTTCCTAAAGGGCCCTATGTGCTCGCTAGTAAAGGTTTTAAAAAAAATCGAAATTTTAGGGGGTTTCTGGGGTTCAAAGTTACTAAAAATCCCCATACGAAATACATAGTGTAATATATTTATTTATATATATTTTTTGTTAATATACATTTACCTTTGATTTGTCTATCCGTGCAAAGCCGGATCTGGCAGCTAGTCTATTTATATATAATCCAAATTCCACTCACTCATCACGAAATCTCAAAAACCACCGAACAGATTGGAATTATATTTGGTATGTAGCTTCTTCTATGACCCTAGGTGCTCACTAAGAAAGATTTAAAAAAAAAACTAAATTTTAGTTGGGTTTGGGGGAGGGTCAAAGTTACTAAAAATTCCCATAAGAAATACATAGTGTAATATATTTATTGATATATGTTTTTTGTTAATATACATTTAACTTTGATTTCTCTAACCGTGCAAAGCCGGATCGGGCAGCTAGTCTATTTATATATAATCCAAATACCACTCACTCATCACGAAATCTCAAAAACCACCGAACAGATTGGAATGATATTTGGTATGACCCTAGTTGCTCGCTAAGAAAGATTATTAAAAAATTCGAAATTGTAGGGTGGTTTGAGGTGGTCAAAGTTACTAAAAAAAAAAAAACCACAGAACGGATTGGAATTAAACTTGGTATGTAGCTTCCAATAGGGCGGCCCTAGGTGCTCGCTAAGTATGGTTTTCAAAAAAAATCGAAATTTTAGGGGAGGTTTGGGGTTCAAAGTTACTAAAAAAAAAACCAGCGAAAGGATTGGAATGAAATTTTGTGTGTAGCTTCCTCTAGGGCCCTAGAAAACCTTTCTTACCGAGCACCTAGGGCCCTATTGGAAGCTACATACCAAATTTCATTCCAATCTGTTCGGTGGTTTTTTTTTTAGTAACTTTGACCCCCCAAACCCCCCCTAAAATTTCGATTTTTTTTTTTTGAAAACCTTTCTTAGCGAGCACCTACGGCCCTAAAGGAAGCTACATACCAAATTTCATTTCAATCCGTTCGGTGGTTTTTGAGATTTCGTGATGAGTCAGTGAGTGGTATTTGTATTATATATATAGATTTGGTCATCAGTGTTCAGCCCGCAATATACAATAATTCTGTTCCATCCCATTGCGAAATAGTTAAAGGATTACACGTTTACAAATCCCGAACTGGTGGCAAAACTTTGACCTTTAAACAGTACACAATTCACCCCAACAGATAAGGGCTTTCGCTGGCTCATTAAACTGGCATTACTCACTGTGGGTTAAGTCTGTATCGCTGCTAAAATACGAAGCCCGAGTTATTAAATACGCGGCGGTAAATCACAGAGTCGAGCTGATTGCCAATTAGAGGCGGTAGAGGGAGGCTATTATTAGCCTCGCACGGGGTATTTAGCGAGAGTGATTTGTGCGCTGCCGACAGACATTCTGGCATCTTCGATTTATGACGTAGTTGAATAAAATGGCTTCCGAACGTTCCCTCAGTCTATAAAAACAAGACCAGTTTATGAGCGCCATGATGATATATTCCGCTCTATTATGCCAACTTGCGGTCGTAAAGTTTTGTGGAGATGAATTCGTCCCGAGACAATTTGTAACAAATTATTCCAAATTGACGGTGTAATAAGCGGGTCTTTTACTGAATGCTGGATTGAATTAAACGTTACCGTAACCTTTCTGTACGCCATGACGAACACCGTCCGTCCACTCGGTTGTGTACTGTGTTATGACGTTCGCCGTACGTCTATTGTTTGTGTACTTAAATACTGTAATACAATTTGCCAAAAGTCCAAAGAGGAAGACCATGTAACTAGTCATATCTTGTCCAACCACTGTTTGCTTCACTTCCGCCATCCTATAGTCTTTTACTGACATAGGCTTCATAGACAGTATTGAAACTAACAAATTTAAGTTACATTTATACAGGTCCTTCGTATCAGCGTCGTGACAGTTCAGTATCACTGCTGTACTCGTTTCCTCATTTTAATACAGCAGTGACTTGTCGGTGATTGCTATCAGTAGGCCTATGCAATAAAACTCCAGTTAAGCCGGTTCTACACGATGCTACAAACACCTTCCAACGTTGGACGTTTGATGGTTCGTCACATCGTGTGGCTGTTGTTCAAACCTACGAGCGTCCAATGGCGAGCGTCGAACATTCGCATTTGACCATGTTCGGGTCGATGTCGATATTTTTGCACCGAGTCAAAGGGATGCCTCCAACGTTTGAAGGAAAATGTTCGTTGGTTCGATTCAACGGCTACACGACTCGTTCATATGAAGCATTATTTTTACTCTCTATTTACACCAAAGACCCGTTTTTTTTATGTTTATCTCTGTGTTTAATTTTAATCAGTAATATTATTCATTTAAATTTTCACAGGTAGCCTAAGTAGACTACAATATATATTTCATACTTGATACTAGTAAGTTCCCGTGAAAAATCAGAAACAGATTACCGGTAATTAGATACTATACCTTTAAAAAATATAATTTTAAAAGTGTACTATTTTAAAAACAAATTTTATTTAGGCCTGCCTAAATATGATGTGGGGATTTTTAACTCGTTAAATGTGTACAATTAAAACATAATATATTATTATAGACTGTCATCCTCGTCCATTTTCGCAACTGGGCCAACGTTTGTACCAAACTGTTTTTTTAAATATTGGATCAAACATTCGATTCACCGTGTAGCAGGAACATTCGCTGTACCATCTGTCGAACTTACTTGTCCCAAACGTTCGGTCCAACATTGGAGCGAGCGTTCGTAGCATCGTGTAGAACCGGCTTTATCCGAATCAATTGGGACCGGACCCCATTCGAATAATCAAAAATTCGGATAATTGTATTATACTGGAGTAAACTATCCGCACACACTACGGTCGCGTGTACACGTTTTATAACGTTAACGTTTGAGTACTATCATCGCGTTAACACGTTCACTGCTAAAGACGCACGTGTGAGCTTGACACCGAACACAATGAGAAGCGGCCGACGCACAGTGCATTGCACGCCAACCCCCGTATTGGGAGTATTTTCAATACACAGAGCATTG
>JAGFPH010007875.1:34046-45566 GCA_018207615.1 Philaenus spumarius | reverse complement strand
CACGCCAACCCCCGTATTGGGAGTATTTTCAATACACAGAGCATTGCGTGTTTCGTACGCCAACCCTCGTATTGGGAGCATTTTCAATACAAAATGCATTGCGTGCTTCGCACGAAAACCCCCAAATTGGGAGTATTTTTAATACACAGAGCATTGCATGCTTCGCACGCCAACCCCCGTATTTGGAGTATTTTCAATACACAGTGCATTGCGTGCTTCGCACTCCAACCCCCGTGTTGGGAGTATTTTTAATATCCAGGGCATTGCATGCTTCGCACGCCAACCCCCGTATTGGGAGTATTTTCAATGCAAATTGCATTGCATGCTTCGCACGCCAACCCCCGTATTGGGAGTATTTTCAATACAAAATGCAGCCGGGCGTGTGGGAACCTCTCTATGCAAATCCGCAGAGGACTATTGTTTTTCCGTGATAAGGAACACGGATCCGGCGCTGACGCGTTACTTACCTTTGTAAATGAACCTTTAACGGTTGATATCAATAATTTTGTTACAATGCTCAAGATGGTTTGTGTTTGGACAAATCTGGTTCACGGACGGGTTAAAAGGAGACAAAGGTACGGCAGCCGGAATGTACACGCACAGGGAACCGTACACACAGAAAAGATACTCAGCGTCGCTGGGGCTCTATTCTACGGTCTTCCAAACGGAACTAAACGCAATATTTGCGTGCGTAAATAAATACTGAACTCAGAAAGCCTGAGTACAGATGTTACGGCATGTTCTGATAGTCAGGCGGCTATAAAAGCCATCAAGAACAACGTCAAAACTGGTCTGGGAATGACAGTTACTGCTGGACCAGCTATCGAGCAGTATGCATGTAAGATTTGTTTGGGTCCCTGGACATGAAGGAGTAGAAGGGAATGAAATAGCAGACAAACTGGCTAGAAGAGAAGCTGAAACTCCACCGATGGGCCCAGAACCGATGATAGGAATATCAAGAGGCTATAAGAAGGAAGTGTAAGAAAAAATGTTCAATCAGAACACTTGCACACATGGAGAGAGACGGTAAGAGGTCAGAGACAGGCACACGATTTCATTGATGGCCTGGATGGACATCTAAGCAAAACACTGGTGGGTCTTGGCAGGTCGGAAGTGAGGTTGTTGGTCGGTCTACTGACGGGGCACAACTCTGTGAAGAGGCACCTCCACCTGATGGGGCTGAGAACAACCCATATGTCGAAGGTGTGGAGAGAAGTAGGAAACTTCTTTCCGTGTTTTACGCGAATGTGATGCCCTCGCATCATTGAGGCAGAAATATATAGGAGAAGGATACCCTGACACCAGTTATATACGAGAGGAAGGCCCCCATGGACTCCTTCGTTTCGCAAAAAGGGTCATGGACTGCTGCACAGAGGACCTCATGGTTTAGGTGCAGTGGATCCTGGTGGCAGGTCACACAACCCCCTAATAATAATAATAAAGATGGTTTGCATTTGCTATAACTTGCTGTTGCGTTAGGAAGACAATTATGAGCGTGTTTTCATGCTCACGTTCCTCATGGCGTGCACGTTGTTACGTGTATGCATATATCCATGTTTATTGTTCGCCAGTGATTTACAAACGTGCGTGAGTAAGACTACAACTAGCTCCATTTTTTAAACATAGACACGTTTTTGAAGCTTATAAACAGTTTTCGTGTTTTTTTCTTTTTACTTTCTCCACCCTATAAGTAATATATGCAGAAAGTATTGTTTTCGTTTAATTTTTCGAATTTGAATTTTTAGTGGATTATCTGTTTTGGTGCTCCCTGAACCGCCAAAAAATGTTTAATGGAATTATCTGTGTTGGCGCTCCCTGAACCCAAAAATATTTTTAGTGGAATTATTTGTTTTTGTGCGCCCAGAACCCAAAAAGGTGTTTTTTTGGTGATGTCTGTCCCTGTGTCCGTGTGTCTGTAAGGATGTGGACAGAGCTGGAGACCATACCAACTGTCCGATTTTGATGAAATTTGGTATGTAGATGTAGTTTTGGAATATCTCCGGGCGTTTTTTTCATTTAAAATTTTTTTTATTTTTAAGGGTTTTCCCCCCCCCCCCAAAAAAAAAACTAGAAAAGTCAAAATTTCTCAAAAACGACACTAACGATTTTGATAAAATTTGTCGTATTTGTACCCTACCATATGAAAAAACCATATCTTTTTAAAAATTCTCGTTTAGGTAATAATAATAGTAACTGATGTATGGGGGTTTTTGGCCAAAAAGGGGGTTGTTTTTCAAAATTTTCCAAAACCTTTTTTCGTGCATCTATACAGGCCTAATTGACATGTTTGGTGTAAATTTGTTCGAAATCGATCGAATAGTTTAAATAATAATACTTAATATGAATGTGTGTTACATACATCTAATATTTCCCATGGTAACATTTTCCTACTTTGGAATTCTAATTAACCACCTCCTATGCTACTCTTGGAAAGGTATAAAGTTTCAACTGGGAGAAAGTATGTGGCAGTTATCTGGTACCGTTTATTTACATTGCTTCTCAATTGTACAAACGCTTAATTGTAAAATGCAAGAGTAAATTTTAGCTTTTTAGCGAATTTCTATAGAAAAGTTAAGCTGTTGCAGTGACCCTTATGGCGAAGCCTAAAGTCGGGAGTACTAAATGAGCACCGATTATGGTCCCCAGAACACGTTTTCGGGTGTCATTAAAAACGTTATATATGTTTGTGTTCGCTCTCTAATTTAACTTTTATTTTGGTAAATTGGTTAGCCAAGTCGCTCGGACGAGTTCATTAGCCAAAAAATCCTACTACCGGAAGCACCCTACGTGATGAACTGAACTTGAAGGCGACTGTGAGGGAATTCAGAAAAAGACTTCGAATGTGTATCAGGGTAAACGGTGGACATTTTGAAAATCTTTTCAAATGATGAAACCGGTTGAGAGCCGTGATACCATGTTTTTTTTTGTGTGTGAACTGTAACTAAAGATTTCGTTCAGTTTCTATTAACTTTAATCAAAACAAATCCAGTAAACAAATATTGCATTTATTTTTCGTATCAAAAAAACAGCTAATTATATTTTTTAATTTCCAATCAGCTGATTTAGTCAACAGATTCAGCTGGTGTAGAAAATAAAAATACCAGCACAGGTAGCCTACAGTAATTAGTTTGGTGTTTAGAACCAATACGATACATCCTAATGATGTACCTAAACAACATTTTTTATGAAATTTCAACATTTTTTCTATGTATGACCCCTTATTATGTATACATCATTTTAAAAATAAATAAATAAGGAAGTTTTTTTTATGTAATTAAACATAAGAATACGAAAAACTTAACTGATTTAATTGAGCTTTAAAGTTTAAAGGAAAAAGTCTGTAACAATAATTTTTTATTTTAACGTTATTTAAAAAACGTTGTACAAGGAGTTATTATTTGGGTGCTATGTTTAATGTATAGGAAATTTAATGCTCTTTCAAATGGTATTACTTTCCATGTCATAACTACATTAGTGTGGTTTGTATCGTCAAACTAATGGTACCAAATCGTGTAATTTGAAAAAATCACAAAATACGCCATGACAGCTAAACGGTTAAGGTCAGATAAGGGCTTATATACATTTTTTGTTCCTTTTGATAAGTAGAATTAACTGTTAAAATTAATGTAGTCAGTAGTGACTCACCCTGTATATTTAAGAATTTTTAGTCTGGGTCCACACAGTTAGAAATAAACGGTACCAGGAACTGGCACATAGTTTCTCACAAACATAATATTTAAATTATTAATTCACTGTGACTTCATAATTTTTAGGAGGGGTAAAAGAGGTGATATTAAAGCAGGAGATTAACTAATAAATATTATTATTATCTAGAGAGAAAACTATTCTATCGATTTCGAACAAATTTGCACCAAACACAAAACTTAACCTAAAAGTTGTATACATAAAATTAAACGGTTCACACAGATGTTGAACTATAACAGCTGATGGATAAAATCAGCTGTTGTATGTTAAAGAATAAACCAAACAATATAATCATACGCATGCGCTGTACTATGCGTTACTCGCTTTTATAGGAGTTCATCTTTATTGTAGTAGTAACCGTTATAATAAATTTTCTCTGCAAACGAAGCTCTTCAAATGAGCTCAGTAAAACGTGCCAGCAAAAGAAGACGAGATACGGATCTGCTTTTGAATTTTGCGAAACGTTGCCTCATTATAAATGTAGATTCGTTCGGTTCGCATTCCCGACCTGTCATTCACATGCCGACATAAAGAGCGCTCCACTGGTGATATAGGAAGACGTGTGATACGGGAGGGAATAATAATCATTTAAAATATATTACGCTAGGGCGAGGCAGCCGTGCGAATATCAATATATTTTTATTTCGCTTCCACTTTAAGGAAAATCACGTATTTGCTTACTATCTATAGTAATAATATAAGTAATTCGACCATGCGCCGAACCGCTGACGTGAGTTGAGCAAATTTCCAAAATTAAGTTTATAGGCCTATGTTTTAGGGTTTCAACCAACAATTTGGGAAATAGGTCTATTCACGACGGTGCTGAATAGCTGCAAAATTGTTCGCACGCCATTACGCATATATTATCTTCAATAAACAAAGCATTGCGTGTTTCGCACGCCATTCCGCATATAGTATCTTCAATATACAAAGCATTGCGTGCTTCGTACGCCATTCCGCATGTAGTATCTTCAATACACAATGCATTGCGTGCTTCGCACTCCATTCCGCATATAGTATCTTCAATAAACAAAGCATTGCCTGCTTCGCACGCCATTCCGCATGTAGTATCTTCAATACACAAAGAATTGCGTGCTTCGCACGCCATTCCGAATATTGGATGTATCTTCAATACACAAAGCATTGCGTGCTTCGCACGCCAACTCCCGTATTGGGAGTATCTTCAATACACAATGCATTGCGTGCTTCGCACGCCAACTCCACGGTAGAATCCACCACATGGCTTTGAACGGTATGGTATTTTACGTTTTGATCGATTTTGAAAGATCCAAGCGAGCTATAAGGTCGTGTAAAAAAACAAAATGTCATATCCTTACAAAAAGACGGTAAGTCCTAAAATCTAATAATTAGAAATGATAGGTTTAGGATTTCTTGTTCCCTTAACACCCGAGTTCGAACACTACTTTATTATATTAACAACAAAGGTACAGATCAATAACAATAATGCATCAGCGGTTCAGTGGAAATACTTATTTTAACATTAATTTATTTGTACGCCTTTACAATTATAGATAACACACAATTTCTCACATTAGCTACACCTATGCTACATACATCTCTTATACTAGGTATTGACCTTTATAAGACAGACTGGATTACGGTATTGGCAACTAAAGCGTGTTACTTTTATCTGAATGATCCCAAAACTCTGAATAATACGTGACTCTAACTATAGACTGAAATACTTTGGTTTGCTCACTTAGTTTGATGTCTTCTCAGGTATCTCGATGGTCCAAATCTCGAGCTGAATTCCAAGTCCCGATTTTCAGTACATAAGCTCCAGTATATATCCCATCCATTGCTTCCTTGTTGTCATCTCCAAAGCAAACCAAAGCAAAGCGAGTTCCGTGTTCCGCGTTTAACGAACTCTTCGCGTGACCTCGCTACAATTTCCGTGTTTATACCGTACTTCCTTGTCCGTCTTACTGGTCAAAACCCTAACATTCAAAATACTATTTCTAATAACTAAAATACTAAAACATATTCCTGCAAAACATAACAGAAATCAATATTCGGAATCTGGACTAACAATTGTTATAAATGTATTTATTCATTACTTCCTGGGATAAAAGGGGTTCCATTAAAAAAGAAGAAACCCTTAACAAACAGTTGTGTTTTTGTTTTTTTTAATTTACAATACTCAGTAACTTTTTTATTTAGGTTTTAATACTTTTAATTAAATTAGTTATTAGTATATTATAATTACCGATAATTTGGGTGATTTTACCTTAGGGGTATCTTCTCATCCGAGGCCGACGGGCGAGTTTTTACGCTGCAAGCGAAGCGAAGCTCATAATGGGAATTTTACCCAACGGCTGAGTTTGTACTCTGCGAGAAAATATGACTTTTGGAGCACTATGATTTGAAAAAAAATATTTTCTGTTAATTTTGTATGTTTGAAATAATGATGTTTTAATTCAAAACAAGTGTATAAAATGATTCATTCGCCCACTATACGTACTGGACAGGTAGTATTGGTGTAGCCTGTATGTTAGAATAGCTATTCTATAAATGAAACAGTTAAGGCAATATTTCGTCAAATTGGCTACGTCTATATAACCCAGTTATGTTACACAAACCGATGATGCTTCGTTGGCAGTAAAACAACAACGGCAGTTCGTTAGCAGAGTAAATTGACCATAAACTTTCACACCCCACCCTGCCATAGCGGGTATATAGTTCAATGAATTTAATTTGCAAATATAATGAAAACATGCATTATGCATGGTACTAATATAAGCCCGTCGCTGTGCATTGTAGGCTAAAGTGCTAATGCACAATGCATGGGGTTGCTTCAAGGTAGCTTGACTTATCCACCTCTGTTATTAATATGATTAGTCGTAATTGTTATTTGTTCGGGTAGGGAGCAGCACGGAGTTATGTGTTTGCTTTGTGTAGAGTAATTGAACTGTGTGTATAAAGGTGAAGGCATACTGGTTGACTTGCTATTTAGAGAAAAACGTATTCAGTTTAAACAATTATAGATTGTGATGCAATTCTATATGCAAAGTAATTTATAAAGAAAATGAGAGGTTTAATAATATGTAAAAGTAAACGTGTTTACTGCGCGTGTCAAGGGTTGCGTCCCGTCTGCCATCTGTGAATTGTTATCTTCTCAAAACAAAGTCTTATCAAATATTTTTTTATAGCATTCTAAGTAATCCGTCAGAATATGTATAAGAGATCAATAAATAAGTATCTTCGAGGTCTGTAAAGTTCGGCAAATGGTATGATAAAAATAGAATGTACATTAGATATACTGTACTTTTATTGGTCTTTAAAATACTCTCCACCAGATACAACGCACTTCTGACAACGTTCTTATAGCGCCTCAAAACTGTTGGAGAAGTCTTCGTGTAGAATCGTTTCCAGAATTGCCGTCACTTGGTTCTGAATCTCTTCGACGTCCGCAAAACGTGATCCCGTTAAGGCCTTCTTAAGACGTGGGAACAACAAAATCAACAGGCGGCAGATCTGGAGAGAACGGTGGGTGTTGCAAAACTGCCACGCCACGCTGAGTCAAATATTGGCGTACAATGATGCTGGTATGCGATGGTGCATTGTCGTGCAGTGAGAATTTCCAGTCTGCAACATTTGTGGACTAACACGCCGGATGCGCTGCAACAAACGTTTGAGAACTTCCAAGTAGCATTCACCGTTTGGCCAGCAGGAACGAATTCCTTATGGATGATTCCTTCTTTGTCAAAAAATTTGATCAACATGGTCTTCACTTGGATTTTTCCACGCGGCTTTTTGCTGGACGTTGTTTTTACGTGTTGTTTTTATATTAACAAACATAGAAAAATAATTATAAATAATGAATTAATACCCATACAAAATTCTATATTAATATAAAAATAATTGTATTGTATGAGATTATTATTAGATTAGTAACTTTTTTTTAGTTATATAGTTATTGTTAGGATAGTTATAATAACGCAAGGCAATTGGCAACGCCCCACTAATGTAGCCTGAAGCCACGCCCCTTTTAATTCTGTATAAATACGGGGGATGGAGCACTGTTAGATTAGTTATAGTTTGACTACTGTAGCTCGTGCATCACTGAAGATGGCGACTTTGTCGTTGAAACGCGTTTGAGTTAATAAACGTATTAGTTGTGAGATTTTGTGTTCTAAGTTTATTCTATCAAGTATATCTTCTCACAAGTCAAGCTCAATATTTATTTTTATTTATTTGGAATTAGTTCTTACACCTTCATTGTCGTTCCAAACACATCTAAGTCATAAGCTTTCTGCTTCTAAAACAGCTATAAATCATATTTGGGCAAATTTAATGGGGAATAAATGCGTGCCGTAACTTCAAATATCAATGTTTTAGAGCGGTTTCTCGATCTATATTTTGTTTTATGGGGCGGAAGTTTGGGGATACCGCCATTATGACACAGTCGAACAGTTGCTGCGTTTTTTCATCAAATGAATTCTAGCTTTACCGTCAAATACCCCTAGAACCAAACTTGTTGTTGTATGTTTGTTTTATACATAGAAACAAACCGGGAACAGAATTATTTGGTTACGTTGAAGTTGCACATAATGTACGCGTTAAGGGTTTTTAAAATGTCTCCAAAACGGCTTCCTAACACATTAGCTAAGCAAATTGCAAGTAAAAACTTGTGTTGGTTTAGGGAATGGCAATTGTTGGCTGAGAGGCATTCTGTTGCATTATCTGTCGAGCCTGGTTTGCAGGGAAAGTAGGGGAGTCAGCTGTTCGGATTGCTAAATGCGGCAAGAATTAATATGGGGCAAAGGTGTGTTCATCACACGACGTACCGAAATCTTTGTTTTCAGTTAAAAGACGGGGCATATTTTATTAATGATATTGACATAAATGTAATTTCATGGGTTTTTAAATGTCGAGAGTTGCTTCATCTGAATATTATAAACCGTGGATAAAAAATAAAAATTATAATTGCTCACTTTGTTTTTCACCTAGGTGTTCAATTTTGAGAGAGATAAGGATAGGATGGTTTGATTTGCCGGAGTTAACAAGAGATAAGTAGTTAGGCTATTTAAATGGTGAGGATTGGGTGCGGCTTGCAGAATATCGGAGGCAGGCATGGCAGTACAGGTGGAATTTGATTAGGGAATTTAATTAGGGAATTTAATTAGGGAATTTAATTATTAAATTGCAGATTTACGATCTTTGCTTTTGTTCTGTTTTTGGGTTGTGTGGGTTTGCATTTGAAATAGGTGCATATTTTTCGTGTTGGGTATCTTTGCAATTATTATTATTTAAGTTACTTTTGTAAATTTAAATTAAGTATTTGTGTGTGCTAAATGCTCAGTTGTCACAGGTAGTGTGCCAACCGGGCAGACGGTCTTACGGATCATTGCCTGCTTAATGCGAGTATTTTTGTGTTTGTTTCAAAATAAGCATTTTTTCCTTCATTCGTTAAAACGTTGCATTATTTATTTTCAAACCCTTGAACAAAATGCGAAATTCAGAAATATATCTGCAAAAATTTGTATTTTTTTGTTAACCGTCGGATTTCATTGAACACTTTGTATTCAAGTTACCGTTAGTATGTTATGAACGTATTAACGGAAATTCAAAATGTCGCCTTTTTAACCCATACCATACGTTTGGCGAAAGTAAAGAGAATGGTGAGCGTCGAGCGGCAGCCGAAAAATGATCTAAGCGGGTTTGATCGATAGCGGCGAGCGTCAGCCCACTCACCCGTGTTTAACATGAAAACCCCGTCGGTTAGAACATTTTTTAACCGCTCGCCGCTTGTATTGTGGCCGAGGCCTAAAAGTAAAGGTATCTTGATGGGCATTAAAACAACAACTATTGTAGATTACTCATATTTTTATTATTATTTTTTTTTTTTTAACATAGACCAAGACCGGTAGTTGAACCGGGAACTTTACGTTTCCGTCGTAATGCTCTACCAACTGAGCTACCCTGATCGCTCCAGATATTGGTCGATGTTATCTCACTTGTACGGTTTTACTGCAATTATTGAACCAACACACTGAATACCTGGTGTATTCAAGTCTGTTACACACTTCCTCAGCAAGGGATATTTAATAAATTACAAGTGAAAAAACATAGACCAAGACCGGGAATTGAACCCGGGACCTTCACTTTTCCGTCTTAATGCTTTGCCAGCTGAGCTACCCTGATCGCTCCAGATATTGGTCGCTGTTATCTCACTTGTATATATTTTTACATCCCTACGAAGAAGTCATAGGGAAAATTGTTATTTCAAGAAATTATGAAAATTAATAATTACGGCGGCTGTGCGACTTGCAATCAATCCTCCCCCCCCAATTCCTTAATTGCGTTGTTGAGTTCCCCCTTAAAATATTTGTAATTAGTATAACTTGAATTTGAACCACACCACTTCGCCCAGAATTAATAACCAGTCCACCGTACCAACGTAAATAGATAAATCAACACTACGGGATGGGGCGGTTGTTGTAATAGTCAGAGTTGGCAAAGTGAATAATTTTAACCTTTATGCGGAATGGCAACTGTTTGGGAGCGCGAGGGGTATGATTTGGCGTGTTCAGCTGATCCGTAACTCATACCAACCCCTGCGACGGGAAATTCCCCGCACCGTAGCATTTAATTAGTGTTTTAATTGTGAAGGGCAGTTTATCGGTCTGGTGGTTTTGTTGGTGACACTGGTGACGATGCAAACAGGACAGAGGAGGGGTCTTTTCCAACATTGGGGTGCGATTTCTTGTTGCACTGTATTGATACGTAAACGGGGGAAATTTGTTTGATGTAAAGCGATTTATTTCTAGAGTTTTTAAACTAATTGTGTTTAATATATTTACACCAAATTACTACAGTTGGAGTAATTGATTTTATCTCATTTATTAAAACTGAATTCAAAAAATGTTGGTTTTAGGCTAATTTTGTATGTTGTAGACAATTACCAAGAAAGTCTGTTTTTAGTTTTTTCTCAGATAACTCGGTTGTTCTTTGACCTACAAAATCACAAAAACCATTTTGTCTGTCGTTAAAATATAAAAATAATTTGTCTATTGAACTTTTTTTCAAAATTTAACGGTTTTTAAGATATTATTCAAACAAAATTGTAACTGCCGCGATTTTGAAAATTATTTAAATAAATTCTTGGTGTTGGTACTCTTGTAAAATGCAAGATGCACATACCAAATTTGCACTCAACATCTTATCTATTTCTGGAGTTACGTGACTTTTGTAAAAAAAAAACAAAATGACGAATTTCGACTAATCTAAACCGAATTTGAAAAAAAAGATAATAAACATTTTTCATTTATTTCAATGTATACAATACGATCTTGTATACAGATACCGGCGCGTAAAGTGGATGTTGGCCGGGTTGCGTCAACTGACTATTGTGTCCGGTGAGTCACCCAATGTTTGTAGAAAAGACAACCCTCTCCACACCCCGTCCACTACGGGTACCTGATTAACGCGCGCACAACTAAAGTCCTCGATCTGTACTATGTGGATGGTAACTTTAAATCCGGTTTTCATTGTGATGTAGATTGTATTCGCCCCACTTGGTCAAATCAGGAAAGACGAGTCTTCTTGAAATACTAATTCTATAGCCACGTAAAGGCAGGAACAGGTTTCAGCGTGGATTAGTGATGAGCTGTATGAATGATTCGTTCGTAATGAGCTGTTCTCGGCGTGAACCGAAAGACCCGAATCTTGGCCATTTGATGACCCGAGCAATGCTATATTTTCTAAACCTATAACACAAGATGAAACAATGTATTCAAAAGAGTACTTCCAATACGGGGGTTGGCGTGCGAAGTACGCAATGCATTGTGTATT
>JAGFPH010007875.1:18384-33946 GCA_018207615.1 Philaenus spumarius | reverse complement strand
TTCCAATACGGGGGTTGGCGTGCGAAGTACGCAATGCATTGTGTATTAAAAACACTCTCAACACGGGGGTTTGCATTCGAAGCACGCAATGTATTGTGTATTAAAAGTACTCCCAATAAGGGGTTAGCGTGCAAAGCACGCAATGTATTGTGTATTGAAAATACTTCCAATATGCGGGTTGGCGTGCGAAACACGCAATGTATTGTGTGTTGAAAATACTTCCAATACGGGGGTTACGTTCGAATCACGCAATGTATTGTGTATTGAAAATACATCCAATACGGGGGTTGGCGTGCGAAGCACGCAATGCATTGCGTATTGAAAATACTTCCAATACGAGGGTTGACGTTCGAATCACGCAATGTATTGTGTATTGAAAATACTTGCAATACGGAGGTTGGCGTGCGAAGCACGCAATGTATTGTGTATTGAAAATACTTCCAATACGGGGGTTGACGTTCGAATCACGCAATGTATTGTGTATTGAAAATACTTCCAATACGGGGGTTGGCGTGCGAAGCACGCAATGCATTGTGTATTGAAAACACTCCCAATATTGGGGTTGGCGTGCGAAGCACGCAATGCATGGTGTATTGAAAACACTCCCAACACGGGAGTTGGCGTTCGAAGCACTTAATGCATTGTGTATTGAAAACACTCCTAACACGGGGGTTGGCGTGCGAAGCACGCATTGCATTGTGTATTGAAAACACTCCCAACACGAGGGTTGGTGTTCGAAGCACGCAATGAAGTGTGCGTCGGCAGCTTCTCATAGTGTTCAGTGTCCAAGCTCACATGTGCGTCCTTAGCAGTGAACGTGTTAACGCGATGATAGTACTCAAACGATAAAGTTATAAAACGTGTATACGCGACCGTAGTATGTGCGGATAGTTTACTCCAGTCGCGTAAACGTTAAGCCAATCCCGAAAAGGGTGAAATAGACCCTTTTTCGGGAAAATCCAACTATCCGATGTTTTAACTATCCGAATGGGGTCCAATTTCATCCGAAATACCAAATTTCATTCCAATTCGTTTGGTGAAAATTTGAGTAACTATGACACCCCAAACCCTCTCAACTTCGAATTTTTTGAATACCTTTCTTAGGGAACAGTTGGGACCATACAGGAAGCTACATAACAAATTTCATTCCAATCCGTTGAGTAGTTTTTGATAAATCGTGATGGTATTTGGCTTTTACATATATTAGATATAGATAACATTTAAAAAATTACACACTAAAACGTTTTCTGGAGACCATGATCGGTGCTCATTAACATGCCCGACCATAGGTCAACTGCAATAGCTCATGTTTCCTATGGAAATACGCTAATAATGGAATAGGGAGATGCGCGAACGCTGTGTACGCAGAAGAAAATGAACTAGATCCGAATGAATGAGTCACTTGAGCGGGTTATTTTTGTTAACCAACTGAAGTGATCCGAATCTTTTACATGACCCGTTTTGCCCTTTCTCCAGCGCTCTAGCGTGTAGACTGGAGCTTAGAATGCAAATCTGAGTTGCATAGCTGATACATACTTCTACTGAGTTTTCCTAATTTGCTTCGGTAGGATAGGATTTTCTGACGAACATCTGTGTGAACTCGCCGCGTCGAATCGTTTGATCTTGTGGTCGGTGGCAGAAAAGAAAGCGCTAATGGATGGTAAATGTTATCATTTCATTTATTTGGTTTATTTTAGTTCATCTGGTCTGAAATTAATATTTTTTATCTACATATAGATATACTTTTTTTTAAATTCTTTCCTAATGCAGGTCTAGTTTATTTTGAAACGTTATAAAAATAAACCAGGGAAGACAATATAGGCTTGCTTCACTCGCTAATAATTATAATGAGCAATATGATTTAACGAAGCATTTATTTTAGGTATAGACTTTACTTATATAGAGTGAGTGACTCATTATGAAAGAGAGAAGCTTTCAGGATGTGTTCTACCAGTCATAATTAAAAAAAAAAAACAAACAAAATAGGATCAGAAGTGCTTCGTTTTCCAGTTATCCGCCTTTTTTTTGAAAATCAACTCCCTCCCATAAGAGCGAGTGTACGCACGTGAGTAACATATAATATAACAGCTGATTTCACCCATCATCTGTAAACCCAGTGTAGATTGTAGTTTTGAGTTATGTTTACTACTTCAATCGTTATAATTTCTTTTGAAGTTGATTTTTTTTAAATATGAGTTATAGAACTAATGAATACTATAATATACGTTACAATATTTGCTTTGAGGTTATAAACTATATATAAATACAACCTTTTATCATCAATATATTTGTTTATAAAAATTTTAAGAAGAAATAGGCCTACCTATTCGTTTAATAGCCCAGTCAAATTAAAGTAATAAAAAAACAAAAAATGGTATAGTTTTGCAAATTGGCTTAAAATGTCTTTTAATGCTTTTACTCGTACTTTATCATACTAAAAGTCCCCTAACGTGAGACTTGAGCTTTCGCCGCCATTTTGAATTTTAAGTACAATTTTCTGGTTTTTCTAAATTATCTCATAAAGTATTAATATTTTACATACCATATGCAATTACAAAATTTACTACAAAAATTTTATTAACAGTTTTCTTGTAACTCCAACTGTTTCAGAGAAATATGCAATTTTTCTTATTTTTAGGTACAATTTTTTAGTTTTTATTAATTATCTCAAAAATGATTAATATTTTACATAACATATATTATAATTGCAAAGTTGAAGTACACAAATTTTACTACAAAAAGTGTGTTTACTACTGTTTTGTAACTACATCCGTTTTAGAGATATATGCACCTTAATATGATAATTACAATTTTTGACCATTTTACCCTGTATTTGATATACGTAGATTTACTTCGTTCCCCCAATTATCATTCCTATTCTTCGCTGTTTCTTGCACTGAGAAGAATTACGTATTTCAGTACATATTTCTCTGAAACAGTTGAAGTTACAAGAAAACTGTAAATACAAAATTTTACTTAAATCCAAGATGGCGGCGAAAGCTCAAGTCTCACTTTAGAGGACTTTTAGTATGATAAAGTAGAAGCCTTAACTAACATTTTAAGCCAATTTGCAAAACTATACCATTTTTGTTTTTTTTTAATAAATTTTAAAGCTAAATTGACTGGGCTATAACAGCTGATTTCCCCTATCATCTGTAATACTTAAACAAACCCAGTGTAGATTATAGTTTGGGGTTATTTTTACAACTTCAATCGTTATAATTTCTTGTGAAGTTGTTTTTTTTTTCAATATGAGTTATAGAACTAATGAATACTATAATATACGTTACAATATTTGCTTTGAGGTTATAAACTAAATACAAATACAACCTTTAATCATCAATATATTTGTTTATACAAATTTAAAGAAAAAATAGGCCTTCCTATTCGTTTAACGGCTGATTTCACCCATCACCTGCAATACTTAAACAAACCCAGATTATAGTTATGGGTTATGTTTAGGTAGGCCTAGATAAGTCGGCCTTAATGTTGTTTGTAAATAGTTTGTTTTTTAAATTGTTTATTTATAATGTGCATCTAATTAATCAGCCTGTAATTTTTCACGGTCAATGACTTTAGCTGTGCGCACGACCAGGCACCTACTACACGTGTATAAAACATAGAGTGGATGTTGGCCGGGTAGCGTCAACTGGCTATTGTGTCCGGTGGGTCACCCAATGTTTGTAGAAAAGACACCCCTCTCCACCACCCAACCACTACGGGTATCTGATCCCGCGCGCACAGCTTAAGGGGGCGCTACCCTGTCCGTCATATTGAATCTGATTCCCATAAGAGCAATGCTACAGAATAAGTCATTTTTTTCCGTTAATTCGTGGAATAAATTTAGAAATTTGGTTTCGTTTTTAAGTACTGTCAAATGCGGATGTTGATTGCCAAATACATTTACTAAAACCGTGTTATTGTTTTCTTAAACGTATGATATAAGTAGTAAAAAATAGTAAATTTTATTAATTTTTTACTCAATTGCAAAAAGAGATGTTGAAAAAAACCTTAGCAATCAACACCCACAATCTATTTTACTTTAAGAAAAAAAATACAGCTTTCGTTTTTTGACAAAAAACAACACAAAAATATGCTTAATAGTGAAGGTATGTTTTGGTTATTTAACATTGAAATTGGTACCCAACTTCGCCGTTTTTAATGTAGAGAGCCGAGCCTTAAGGGTCTGCTCCAGTAAACAAGAAAGCAACCGGAAACTCAACCGCTTCTCACTATATCCTAATATAAACAGTGCAATTTCTTGCAACTGAACGCTTTGACATTGCCTCATTTCATATCATTTTATAAGTCTATCTTTTGTAATTGAGTGTTGAAAAAAAACTGAATATTCTTTATAAAATTTCGGATCCGGCTTGCAAATTATTTTTCATTATTAATTTTTGATTGTGTTAGGAAAAAAATTCAAATTTTGTACTTACAAAATGTCAATTGCATAACAAATCAAAAGCATTTTTTTTTAAATGTAAAATGCAAAACGAATGCGTATTGTGACTGTGCTTAAAATGAGACCTTGAACAATTTTATGATAAAAAATAAACGAAATAAATGGTTTAAAATTTAACATTGCTCTTATGGCATAAAAATCCAAGATGGCCGCCACTACAGCAGACCCTTAAGTCCTCGATCTGTACTTAATATCTTTGGACGTAGGAAATACTGTATATTGAAAGCAAATTGTGAATACATATACGGTATGACATCTTTTACCCATGTAAAGAAAACCAAAACGTTTTTCATAGATTTTCAAAATAGTGGTCGTTTAAAATTTGTAATGTAAAATATCTTGAAAACCGCTAACTTTGCAAAAAAATTCAATAGACATAAAAATTTCCTTTTTAATGACAAACATAACGGGGTTGTTTTTGTTTCTGTAACTTAAAAAAACAACCGAGCTAGTGGCTAAAAACTAAAAATGTTCTATGTCGGTTGTTGTCAATAATATCCAAAATTACTCTAGAACCAAATTATGGGAAAAGTAATGTAATTAAAGTACATAATAAATTATTGCAAAACATAAGGATTTTATTACACCAAAACAAAACGGAACTGTAAACAAAAATTGTACGTCACTTTCATTTATTTTAAAACAAGAAAATAATTAAACAAATTTAGCTTTAGCTTGCCTGCGAAGCATGCATGGATCTCCTCTAGCGATTTGTAAAAAAAAAAACATGTTATTTTACTTAATCTATTTACTATATACAGGGTGATCAACTCAAGATGGCCACCATTGGGATCTCGGAAACTATAAAAGTTGCAACAAACTTTAAATGGGGGACTTTCCCTACTTTTTCCCTTGCATTAAAAATACAATATTAAAATTTCTAAAAACTCCGCCATTTTTCCAATATGTCGGCCAACTTAATTTTTTCAAATGGAAACCCCTATTTTTTATGTTGAATTTCGATTGGGGACACAAATTTAAGACATTTTTATTCTTTCGTATTTTTTCCTAAACCCAAAAGTTTATGAAATACAGCCTCTTAAAAATGTTCTATTTTATGTGATTTTTTAAATTTGGCCACCATTGGGATCTCAGAAAGTATTAATTTTACAGCAAACTTTAAATGGGGAACCTTTCCTTGTTTTATGAGAAATTAAAAAATATGTAGTTAAAATATTTCTAAATATTTTGAAATACTTGAAATACTTTGAAATTTGTAATGGAAACCCCTATTTGTATGACGGATTTATATTTTACTTGCAATTTTAAGACTTTTTTATCCTTGGTATTGTTTTGATAAACGTAACCGTTTAACCGATAGGAGCGCTGAAAGTTTCAGAAACTCTTATTTCAATAATTTTATTAGAGACATGTTTTACCATTTATTTGCAAAAAATAAAATTTAACTCAAAGTGCAATATTTTGTACAATGGAACGTTAAAAAGCGGTTGCCATTTGACAAATACTTTATTTTATACAAAAAACGTACTTAAATTCTTACACAATACACAGTGGTTGCGTTAGCGATTTTTTAACAGAAAAAAATAAGTTGGCCGCCATATTGGAAAAATGGAGGAGGTTTTAGAAATTTTAGATATTGTTTTTTAATGCAAGGGAAAAAGTACGAAAGGTCCCCCATTTAAAGTTTGTTGCAACTTTTATAGTTTCCGAGATCCCAATGGTGGCCATCTTAAATAGATCACGCTGTGGCCTGTATATGCAGGGTGTAAAAATAACCTTTCAGGACTTTAGGATATGATTTCCCATACAAAAAGGAAGAAAAATTTAATATCAACATAGGCCTGAAAACTCTTAGTTTTCCAGATATCTGCCATTTTATTTTGTGTACAAAATAATTGATATCTAGAGAACCGTTTGACTGAATAAGTTCAAACTTGGCATGCAGTTTAATCTAACAATGATCTATCTCATGAAAAATAATCGATTCTACTCAATGATGCGTTTCAAAATGGCGGCTGTTCGGAAATTTCAAACCTAAATTACTCGAAAACCGTAAATTTTACCAAATAATTACAAGAAACCTTTTTTTGTAAAACTTTTAATTCCCTATCGGATGGTGTAACTGTTAAAACAATCGGATGATTTATTTTTTGACAAAATTTTTTTTTGACAAGTAGTTTTTTAGAGTTTTTCTTCTAAAAATATAAATGTAGTATGTTATTCAGCACATTTTGTTTTTTTTTTTGCGCGACTTTATAGCTTGCTTGGTTCCCACAAAATCTATCAAAATGTAAAATACCATAAAAGTACCCGGTTCAAAGCCATGTGGTGGATTTTACCGGGGTTGGCGTGCGAAGCACGCAATGCATTATGTATTGAAGACACTCCCAATACGCGGAATGGCGTGCGAAGCACGCAATGCTTTGTGTATTGAAGATTCCACCAATATGGGAAATGGCGTGCGAAGCATTTCCCGTCGTGAATAGACCTATTTCCCACGAATTGTTCGTTGAAACCCAAAACATAGGCCTATAAACTTAATTTTGGAAATTTGATCAACTCACGTCATCGGTTCAGCTGCGTGGATTGCTGAGACAATCAATACAAATTTTTTGTAATCAGCTAATTTTAATGTGGCATCAATAAATATAAAATATGGGGTTTTTTTCGATTAAGAAGCTGTAAGAGAGTCCTACCAACTTCATATTTTAAAATAAGATCTGAGAAAATCGGTTCTACCTCGTCAAAGCTGCAGAGATGATGTAGTCGCCATTAAGGCCGGGGTGACGCGATGATCCCTGCCCTTCTGTTTTTATATTAACGTACTGAACACTTTATTTTAATGAAGTTAAGACTACAAGTCCGTTGTAATTAAACTTTGAAATATGATCTTAATCTCGGAGTAATATCCTTGTGCAATATACAGTTCCTTTGTTGTATGTACTTAATGAGGAGTGCAGCTGTTTAGCCATTACAGTATAACTCCAATTATCCGAACTCGAACTATCCGAGTCGCTGATTATCCGAATCGCTATCAGAATTTCACAAAATAAAATTAAGACTGGAACGTACAATGCACTGCGATTTGCAAAATAATGATTCTGTCTACGCGCGCTATTGCACATGGGCTTAAAATTGGCGTGCGAAGCACTCAACGCTCTGTGTATTGAAAATTCTCCCAATACGGGGGTTGGCGTGCGAAGCACGTACTGCATTGTGTATTGAAAATAATCCCAAGCTGCGGATTGTCGTGCGAAGCACGCAATGCATTGTGTATTGAAAACATTCTCAATACGGGGGTTGGCGTGCGGAGCATGCAATTTATGATGTATTGAAAACACTCTCAATACGGGGGTTGGCGTGGAGCATGCAATGCATTGTGTATTGAAAGCACTCCTAATACGGGGGTTGGCGTGCGAAGCACTCAATGCATTGTGTATTTAAAACATTCTCAATACGGGGGTTGGCGTGCGAAGCAAGCAATGCATTGTGTATTGAAAATATTCCCAATACGGGGGTTGGCGTGCGAAGCACGCAATGCATTGTGTATTGAAAGCACTCCTAATACGGGGGTTGGCGTGCGAAGCACTCAATGCATTGTGTATTTAAAACATTCTCAATACGGGGGTTGGCGTGCAAAGCACTCAATGCATTGTGTATTTAAAACATTCTCAATACGGAGGTTGGCGTGCGAAGCACGCAATGCACTGTGCGTCGGCTGCTTCTCATAGTGTTCAGTGTCAAGCTCACATGTGCGTCCTTACCAGTGAACGCGTTAACGCAATGATAGTACTTAAGCGTTAAAGTTATAAAACTTGTATACGCGACCGTAGTATGTGCGGATAGTTTACTCCAGTCGCGTAAACGCTAAATTTATCCCGAAAAGGTAAAAATAGACCTTTTTTCGGAAAAAATCCAACTATACAAATTTTTGACTATCCGAATGGGGTCCGGTTCCAACTGATTCGGATAACTGGAGTTCTACTGTAGTTTCAAACTTGTCACAAAAATTAACACTTATTGTTTAAATAATGAGATGTTTGTTTTTTTCAGGTAAGTGGAGTTGGATTGAGTTTTTCTAATCATATTTGGGTAAGTTTGTCAAACTAAAACTGTTTCTTAATTGAAAACTACTTAATGCTGTTTTAACTACTGGTTGTTGTATCTTGAGGTTAGGTTTTACGTGCTTAGACATCTAACACTTTGGACGTCGTCACTTTTGTATGCTTTGACACTAACTGTACACGTTAAGCTACTTTCTTGTTTGTATTGAAGACTACTGGACCCAGCAATCCTTCGCTATTGCTTGATATAATTTAAAGGGTAGTTATTCCATTGAATTACATTGACTTAGTAATCGAATTGCAAAATGGATTCTCTGTCACGTAAGAATATACTACAAAAATTTAGATTTATAGTTTGTAAACCTTTATAGATAATACAGTGAACCTTTTGTTTGCTTTTATCTAATCCAAAAAAACTTATAGTTGTGAAGAATTAATTGTAAAAAACCTGATTCTAAATTAGCCCAAATGGTTGCAAATAAACGTGGTTTGGTTCATTGTAGGCCTAACCTAAAATTATGTTCAGTTTTTGATCCAAATCAGTTGTTTTATATATAATATGTAACAACGAATGTTTGAATTGAATTAACATAAAGTAACTTTCAGTTGATTTTTGTTTATGTTTGCTTCAAGTTGGTCAATCTAACCTTAAAAATCTGTTGGGTTCGAAGAATGATAAACTGATTATAAATGCTGATTAAAGTTGTTATGGTAACGAATGTGAACAAACATGTGTTACTAAGCATTTTATTAGAACAGCTGTTTCATGAGTTATGGTCTTGAGTTCATGGAAAAAAGAATGTTCACGTTTTCCCGAATTTGAAAACTTTCCGGGAACTTTTCAAATTTTTCTTTTCATAAAAACTTAATTCGGGCTATTACGAACATTTTAAAATAAAAAATAGCCAAATTGGTCCAGCCGTTCTCAAGTGATGCGCTTACCAACGAACAGCATTTCATTTTACTTTCTCCACCCTATACGTAGTATATAGAGAAAGTATTGTTTTCGTAAAAATGTTCGAATTTGAATTTTCAGTTAAATTATCTGTTTTGGTGCTCCCAGAACCCCAAAAAATGGTTTAGTGCAATTATCTGTGTTGGTGCTCCCTGAACCCAAAAATATTTTTAGTGGAATTTTTTGTTTTGGTGCTCCCTGAACCCAAAAAAGTGTTTTTAGAGTGGTGTCTGTATGTCAGTATGTATACACGACAAGAGAGGACACTATTGGTCCGATTTTTTATGAAATTTGGTATGTAGGTACTAAACCCTAATATCTCCAGGCGTTTTTTTTCATTTTTTGGAATTTTTAATTTTTAAGGGTAATTTACCCCTAAAAACCCATAAAAAACGACAAAAATGCAAATTTCTCAAAAACGGCTCTAACGATTTTGATCAAATTTTCAGTATTTATAGTGCTTAAGATGCCAAACAAAATAACACCACCCGCTTTTATCAAAACTTCGGCGTTTTATAATTATGGGAAAATGTTTAAAAATAAACAAGTTTGTGTTGTCAATCTAGCATCGCGGCGGCGGCCGCACGGGGTAGCACCACGGTAGCGAGCACGGCCAGTAATTCAAAGGTCGCGCGATCGAATCCCGCCTGGGACAATAATTTTTTTTATACGATTGACGTAGGTAGAATATTATTTTTTGTTTTGTTCTAAAAAGTAATAAATAAAATGATTGAAAACAATATTATTTTGACTACAGTAAGTTGGGAGAAAGTTTGTGTCAGTTAACTGATACCGTTTATTTATTATATAGATTATACCTTTGAATCAACTGATGTATCTGTTATTTTATTGGTTGCTATGGTAATGAATGTAAATGCATTCAAATAACATGGCTGTGTTAGTTCATCAGTCTAGGCCCAGCCTAAAATTTATTTGTGTTTTTAATTTTATTCATGTATTTTTCCTATATTTTAATAGATATTCGGCTATTCGGGGCGGAGACAAATCCAACAAATGAAAGATTATAAAAATTGGTTCAGCCGTTTTTGAGTTATAAGTGGTGTAACAAACCCGACTTTGTTTTATATAGGCCTATATATATAGATATTTCCTTGAAAACGAATTCAAAGATCTCCCTCTTGTATATTTTGTGTCTTATATTTAGAAATATAGTTACGCAGTTGTTTTATAACAACCATAGCAGTTATGCAGTTAACAGACACACCGTATTATACGGTACGCACTTGTCTGAAGTACGCACTTGTCCTCTCCTTCAAACGCTGAGGTATACACACGTGTCGATTGTCTCCCTGTATCATATATGTTGTGAGATGTGTCACTTAATATTGTTAACACGTTCACTGCTATGCAGATGTTGTATTCATTATGCTAGGAGCTGATCTTTTATTTTTTATATTTATAGGCTATGAGTAGAAATTACTCTTTTTAACTTCCCACTACCAATAAAGGGAGGTTATTGATTTCGGTCCGATTTTCGAAAGTCGAGTTTTCATTAAATCTCCACGTTTTGAGGTCCCAGGAAGCCATTCTGACTATTCCCGCCGAGGTGTCCGACCGTGGGTGTGTGTGTGTGTGTGTGTGTGTGTGTGTGTGTGTGTGTGTGTGGATGTATGTGTGTAAATAAATTTTTGTCGTACAGTTTCTCAAAAACGAATCAACCGATTGAATTCTACGACATGTCATTCGAAAGGGTGTATCAAAACTTAGATCTGATTAGATTTGAGAGTTAATCCATCGAGCCAATCCGAAGAAATTAAAAAACCTAATGTTTTTTAAAAATAACTTTAAAGCGTGCGAAAAAATCATAATAAAACCATGTATAAATTTTTTGTGCTTAAAAAACTGCGTCGACTGCTTTTCTGAAAATGAAAATCGGACGACGCATTCAAAAGTTATCGTTGTTTAAAAATTCACAAATTTTCGTTTTTTGGTATTTTTTGGTATTTTTTTAACATATCTTCCAGATTTCTCAACCAATCAATATAAACCTGTACATTTTCTTTTTGTGCTTTAAAAACTGCGTAGAATGCTTTTTTGAAAATGAAAATCGCACGACGCATTCAAAAGTTATCGTTGTTTAAAAATTCACAAATTTTTGTTTTTTTGGTATTTTTTGGTATTTTTTTAACATATCTTCCAGATTTATCAACCAATGAATATAAACCTGTACATTTTCTTTTTGTGCTTTAAAAACTGCGTAGAATGCTTTTTTTTTAAATGAAAATCGAACGACGCATTCAAAAGTTATCGTTGTTTATAAATTCACAAATTTTCTTTTTTTGGTATTTTAACAAATAAACTCATTTTTAAGCGTTTAAAATTCAAACTAAGCGGGAAGTTCTAGGGTTGGCCTGCACGGTCAACCAATTTCCAGATTTTTTTTCTAGTTTTGAACCTTTCTACGTAATAATCACTAATATTTTAAAGCGGATGCACATGTGCGTCCATAGCATAGAGCCTTCAAATTGGCGTGCAAAGCACGCAATGCTCTGTGTATTGAAAATTCTCCCAATACGGGGGTTGGCGCGCGAAGCACGCAATGCATTGTGTATTGAAAATTATCCCAATACGAGGGTTGGCGTGCGAAGCACGCAATGCATTGTGTATTGAAAATCCTCCCAATACGAGGGTTGGCGTGCGAAGCACGCAATGCATTGTGTATTGAAAATTCTCCCAATACGAGGGTTGGCGTGCGAAGCACGCAATGCATTGTGTATTGAAAATTCTCCCAATACGAGGGTTGGCGTGCGAAGCACGCAATGCATTGTGTATTGAAAATTCTCCCAATATGGAGGTTGGTGCTCGAAGCACGCAGTGCATTGTGTATTGAAAATTCTCCCAATACGAGGGTTGGCGTGCGAAGCACGCAATGCAGTGTGTATTGAAAATTCTCCCAATATGGAGGTTGGCGTGCGAAGCACGCAATGCATTGTGTATTGAAAATTCTCCCAATATGGGGGTTGGGGTGCGAAGCACTCATTGCACTGTGTATTGAAAATATTCCCAATACTATGGTTGGCGTGCGAAGCACGCAATATATGTGTATTGAAAATACCCTCAATACAAGGGTTGGCGTGCGAAGCACGCAATGCATTGTATTGAAAATACTCCCAATACGGGGGTAGGCGTTCGAAGCACGCAATGAATTGCGTATTGAAAATTCTCCCAATACGGGGGTTGTCGTGTGAAGCACGCAATGCATTGCGTATTGAATATTCTCCCAATACGGGGGTTGTCGTGTGAAGCACGCAATCCATTGTGAATTGCAGTACAAAGCGGTATGATTTCGTACCGCCCGCTTGAGGCGTGGAGCGCGCGCCTGGTACGATTTCATACCGGCCGCAGTGAACGTGTTAAACTAAGTTAAACGGGGACGTAAGTTCTGAAACGCGTTAGTAAGATTGAACAAATTAATCGCAGACGGATTAAACATATTAAAACTTATCAATCAACGAAAATTATATTTAGCAGCCCACAGTTGTAGTGTTAACTTGAAATATTATAGAAAAATTTTAGGCGTTGTAGGGAACTACCAAGAAAAGAATGTTGTAGTTATCCTTTGACTTACAGAAATAACAAACACAATCATTGTTTCTAATAAGTTTTGAAAATATACAAACGAAACGTTCTTGTTTTTGTACCCTGGTAAAATGTTGGCTACAACAAATAGGCTACGATTGCTAAATTTTAATTTAATTTGTTTTATTTTACTTCCTAATGTATCTAGTTTTTTTCTACAAACAAAATGTCGGCTGCATGGGAAACATAAAGGTTTCAGATCGATTTTCATTGGAACTTTTACCTTATTTTTTACCTAAGCAACAATTCTAAAAATTGTTTCAGAGAATTCCCATACACCCTGTTTATACTTTAACCTCTTTTATGCCTCTTATTTTAGGTCACTTTGCAGCCGAGGGGTTGGCGTATCTAACTTTTAGATTCGATTTTTTTCAAGTCCATAGTTGTTTGTGTAGTTGGAATATTTGTAATAAACGGTACCAGGAACTGGCACATACTTTCTCACAAAGATATTTAAAATATCAAGCAGATTCACTGTGACTTCATAATTAATTGTAGGTGTTGTAGGAGAGGTGATTTATGAAAGTAGGAGTTTAACTAATAAATATTATTATTATTATCTAGAGAGAACACTATTCGATCGATTTCGAACAAATGTGCACCAAACACGTCAATTAGGTCTGTGTATATGCACGAAAAAAGGGTTTGAAAATTTTTGAAAATTAACCCCTTTTATGGCCAAAAAACCCCCAAAAATCTGTGATTATTATTATTAGCTAAACGAGAATTTTTAGAAAGATGCTGTTTTTTGCATATGTTATTGGACATTGAAGGCTACAAATAAGCCAAATTTTATCAAAATCGTTGGAGCCTTTTTTTAACGTCCCGTTAAGAAAATTGAAAATTTTCTAAAATCGGGAAGTTATTGGTTTCACCCCGTTTTTCGAAAATCGAGTATTCATCAGATCTCGAAGTTTTGAGGTCCTAGGAATCTTTCCTGACCACTCCTGAGAGGGTGTCACCCTGTCTGTATGTATGTGTGTGTGTATGTAAGTATGTGACCCGCTTATAACTTTTGAACGGCTTAACCGATTGGATCCTACCAAACGGCGTTCTAAAGAGTTCCATCAAACTTAGATTTCCTGAAAATTTCAACTAATTCGGACCGGTAGGTTCTGAGAAATTTCGAAAAAACTAAGAAATACAATTTTTTCTAATCAGGTTTTTTGGAATAACTTTACCGATCAATTCCAAAATGTAATCAGCTTTTAACCTTGAAAAGCGACGTCGATCGCTACCAGTCTGGTCAAAATCGGTCAATTCGTTCTTGAGATATCGTGAACGAAAGAAAATAAAAAAAGTGTTTTTTCTCAATTTCTCCGAAATTTTTCATCAGAAAAATTTTTGTTGTCGATTCTTTCAATGGACTCGAAAAACTGCATCGACTGCCGCAAATCGCATAAAAAATCGGTTGATTCATTCAAAAGTTATGGCAGTTCAAAATTTCCAAAAATAGTATTTATCAAACTTTCATCATACTTTTGTAATTAAACTTAGCGGGAAGTTACAGGGATGGCCTTTAGGGTCAATCTTTTCCAAATTTTTTTATAAAAAAATTATAACTGAAAAGGGGGTTGTTTTTCTAAAATTTTCAAAACCGTTTTTCGTGCATCTATACAGGCCTACTTGACATGTCTGGTGCAAATTTATTTGAAATCGATGGAATAGTTTTCGCTCTAGCTTTGTATACATTTAGACATACATGCATACAGACATACGGACAAACATTTTGTAAAAACCACTTTTTTGGTTACAGGGGGTCCCAAAACGGATATTTCCACAAAAATCTCAACATCGATTTTTTTTGCGAGCACTATATATTACTTTCTCTATACTATAGTAGAGTGAGAAAGTAAAAGTAGGTTTCAGGCGATGATGTCAGTGGTTTTCTAAAAACATTTTATTTCCAGTTTCTCGAAAAGTATGCAGCGCGCATGCGAGAATAGATAACGGTGTTTGTATATCGCGAAAGAACGGTGAAGTTGTGTTTCTACTAACAATGTTAAAGTTTGACTTCGTAAAATACATTATTCTATTCACCAAGTAATCGTTACAGGCGAAGCAATCACGCTGACAGAATCCTATAAAAGCTAAAAATCACCGTTTTTTACCGCTCCCAATAAATCCCCCAGTAACGCGGTTTAACGTTTTTAATTTCACTTAGTTATAAAAAACCCATTTGCTTTTTATTATTACAAAATCGGCCGGGCCGAAACGACCTTTGTTATTGGCGAATAAATTTTTGGTATGACGTTTAAAAATCAATTTTAAAAACGGAATGGCTCCGGAACGTTCGCGCAAGCTGTCACGGGCAAGGTAGTAAAACCGGAGGAGGGCGAAATTTATTCGTTTTACTTTTGCCCGTGAACGTATGCCGTAATGCCACGATGCTGCACAAGAGGGTTTAATATTTCACTGTAATTGAATTCATACGTCTCGGCTACGCGGTATCAGGAATGCATTGAGCTAAGTGTAAGGGAAAGCTGTTACAAGTGTTTTTAATATTCTGTCTGAAGC
>JAGFPH010007874.1:7871-61187 GCA_018207615.1 Philaenus spumarius | reverse complement strand
GTGTTTGTAGTCAGCCAATTTATAAGTGTATTTATAATGATTTTTTTGTATTTAAGAAATGTGGCCTATCACTGAAATTCTTCTGTGATTTGAGACTGTACTGATATATTATTGTTTGTAGATATATTGTTTATTGATATATAGGTATCATTATAAAATTATTATTATTACTTGGAATTTTATGCCATTGAATAAATTGTTAAATATTGCCAGCAATATATTGAATGCTAGTCTGTTTAGTCCCAAAGCATTTTGAGTGTGGCCTAAAACCTATTTATTGCTACTAGATATCATCCAGTATTTGAAGAATTAAATGTCTTATTTTAAATGTAGGATCTTTTGACTTACCTTCAACTTTTACTTTACAAAAGTATCTACGAGTCTTGAACAAACCGTGTAGAATTGCTGTCACGTTTATTACCCCAGTATAACAAACTAAAGGTTGGAACTAGGGTCTAAGTCGGCTACTGTTTAGTCATAAATACCCAAGTGTGATTTTACAATACACAAGAAATAAGAAGAAACTTCAACACTTAAGCGTACTACGACTTTATCTCCAATAATATAATTATGTTGTAAAAAAGACATGTTCGTTTGATATGTAATCTATACTTCTAAAAGCCAAATACCACTCATTGATTGACTGATCACAGTTTCTCAAAAACCATACCACCTAGGAACGTGAAATTTGTTACACTTATTTTTCATAGAAGATAAAGGCACAATAAATAAGGATTTTAAAATATTTGGCCTTTAAGAGTTGAAACAACCAATACAAAAATAAGTATTGTGTGTTATAATTTCCTTTAATAGAAAACTAAAATTTTTTACATTTATTTCTTATACGATACATATAAAAAGTAAACCAGATTTAAATTTTGTCACGTTTTGCTAAGGGGTGAAAATTTAGTAACAACCCCTAAAATTATAAATTATCATTGAATACCACCTAGGAACTTTGGTACACGTATTGCTCAATAGGGGCTAGATGCGAACTAAGAAAGGATTGAAACAACCCCTAAAACAATAAACATTGTTTGTTATACTTTCTTTAAAGCTAGAAAGTTGAAATTTTGTATATTTATTTCTTACAAGATACATATAAAAAAAATAAACCAATTTTACATTTTATCACGTTCTGCTAAGGGGTGAACGTGAAATATTTAGTACACATATTGCTCAAATACGCTAGAGGCGCACTAATATAGGATTTTAAAATATTTGGCCTTTAAATGGTTGAAACATCACCCAAAACAATATATGTTGTTTGTTTTCTTTCCTTAAAGCTGAAATTTTGTACATTTATTTCTTACAAAACACATATGAAAAGTAAATGAGTTGTACATTTCGTTTCGTGCTGCTAGAGATAAAAATGTGATAACAACCCCTAAAAACATTAAATATAAATTTGTAAACGTTCCTTAAGCTAGAGAGCTGAAATTTTGTAAATATTTTTTACAAGATGCATATAAAAAATAAACCAGTTTTACATTTTGTTACGTGCTGCTAATGGTTGAAAATGTAATAACAAACCCTAAACACAATAAATATTAATTAGTATTCTTTCCTTAAACTTAGAGAGCTGAAATTTGGCACTTATTAATTTTTTAATTTATTTAGCACGCATACCGTGACGAAGACGATTGGTGGGCAGCCAGTGAACAATAAATACCAAACTAATTGAATGCACATGTTATAGTTCACTGTCGAGAAATAATAAATGAAAGATAATGAGAGAAAAATATGACAATAATTATGAATCATGGTGATGCAACAATCAAATCCCTGTAGCGAAACATGGATATTCAGCTAGTTTATTTATATATGGATTGGTCAAATAAAATAATATACCGGTTTACTCATCTGCTTGATTGGAAACAGTAATATTAATAATTAAGTAGCTATGCCTAAATAAGATTAGTTTTTGCCATTACAAAACTGCCACTTTTTGTGTCTGACTTGTTTAAGGGGGCTCTCCACCTTTTAAAATATTTTCTTTATTTTTAAAGCAAACCTAATTATTTTATGTTTTATAATATGAGTGTTGGTTATATTGAAGTGTTGGCCCCCCACCCCCTCCCCCCAAACAGGCAGCAATAACTTAAGTTGTATTTGAGATAGCCTCATATTTTTTTTTTTATTTTGAAAAGGACATTTCATTCTACAACCTGTAGTATGGATATTAAATTATATAAAATATTTCTGTAAAAAATATGTTCAGTAAAAAATTTTAGTAAAATCTTTTTTTAATCATTTCTTAAAATCTTTATTATAGAAACTAATGCATATCCATACTACAGGTTGTACAATGAAATGTCCTCTTCAAAATAAAAATAAATTATGAGGCTATCTCAAATACAACTTGAGTTATGTCTGCCACAATAAATGAAAACGTAAAAACAAAACTTTCGGAAAACGGCCGAGAAAAAGACTCAGTTGTTTGGAGAATATACATGTACGCGTTTCGTCTTTAGATAAAATAAACTAATTATAAGCATATGATCTATACTTATTATATATCAAATTGTTCAGAAAATCACAGGAAAAAAAACTAGGGGAAAAACATTTTTTTAATTTTTTGTCATTTTTATCAATATTAAGGTGGTGTGCCCCCTTAAACTAAACATTTTTCTGATGGAAATTTAAAACTCTGTAAAACACTATCCTTCATAATTTTTTTTTGTAGAAATTTATCACTGCTAGACTTATTGAACTTTATTATTTTTAACCACCATATTAAAATAGATGAACTAATCAGGTAAATTATTTTTCGTAACAAGAACTTTATGTTGTTAAAACCTATATCAAATGTCCTACATAACCTACAACATGTTACAATCTGATTATATGACAATTTTAGGTTAGGCCTAGAATGGAAATACCGAATAATGTCATTAGAGTGCAAATCACTAAAATTGTTAAAAAAAAAAAAAAAAAAATTATCAGTATCAATAAACTAGAAATAGACTATGTTTTGTTGTGTATGTTGTTTATGTTAACACAAACTATTCATATACTATTTCAATGAAGGTTATATAATAATTATTTAAGTAACATGACTTTGATGTTATAGTTAATCCTGAACCTATATTAAAAACAAATAATTAATTTCTTTCCTTTCTTAAAAATGTAGAGGAGGTCTAGTATTCCGTTTTGACCTTAATCTATTGAAACTAGTGAGATTATTTAAGCTGTATAATTGTATTTTTTTTAGTATAATGGAAAAAGGTATAGTGGAAGTTTATATCGAGTACCACAAAGAAAACGCACTGTTTGTTAAATAAACAAAATAAAAAATAGAATCTATCATACAAAATAGCGAAACAAGCAATGTTACCCTAATATTAGATAAATTATTAATATATTTTTAAATTTCATATTTTAATTTTTAATTTGATACCACACACATTAGACGTAGGCCTACAACTAATATGTTTGGACTCAAAATGATCGCTATATCATTCCTACTTGCATTTTGCATTCTTAAATTATGCTTTTGAGCTCCTACTAAGGAACACAATGAATATTTTCACCTTAAGCGGTCTTTGGAAAAAAGAGAAATAAATGTTTCGAAATAAATTGCAATTATTACAATACATTTTTTTTTATTTGTATTCAATTCATTAAATTTAAATAATGCATATTTGTTCATTTTAATTAGTTTTAATTTTATTTATTAAATTCCATATACAATTGGAGAAGAGCAAGTTTTACTTATATGTCAATAATTTTTGTGTTAAAATAAATTTAATAATAAGACACTTATAATAAACATAAAGTGTAGTGTTTGTTTTCTATGATTTTTATTAACACATTCCACCTCTCTCGAAAGTGTAATTGCATGTTTAAATATTATTAACAAACACTCATCAACATTTCATATGAAGAGAGTTCATAAAGTCCCTTTAACCCACTTTATTATTTTTGTTACTCAAAATAAGTTAACAAAACTTTGTATATATCTTGTGTTGCATACCAAGACACATTTTTACATATCTGACCATCTATGATTTGGGGGGCTTGAGGGGGTAACAATTTCAAATATAAAGATAGGTCATGTAATACACCATCGAAAAGCTTATTAAAAGATAAACACAATGGCAAAAACTAGAGCTTAATATCTTACTTCGTTTCAAAGTAATGGACAATTAAAGTTCTGTAAAATAACATACAACCTCCTTTTTTTTTTTTGTGTGTTTAACGTCTTACTGTTTTGCACTTAAGGCTAATGAAGACGGGACCTACAGTTTTACGTGGAATCCGAACCACAGCCAACGATGTCTGTTAAGAAACCATTTAGTTATGATAACAATATAATTTTCCAGAACTTTCATTTTCCATTACTTTGAAACGAAGCAAGATACTAAGTTCTAGTTTGTGCCATTCTCTTTCTCTTTTAATAAGCTTTTCAATGGTGTATTACATGATCTACCTTTATATTTGAAATTTTTAACCCCCTCAAGCCCCCCAAAATCATAAAGGTTCAGATATGTAAAAAAATTGTCCTGTTAAGCAACCCAAGCTGCTTTGATGTTATGATAACAATATCATTTTCCAGAACTTTCATTGTCAATTACTTTGAAACGAAGCAAGATAGGCCCTACTAAGTTCTAGTTTGTGCCATTCTCTTTCTCTTTTAACAAGCTTTTCAATGGTGTATTACATGATCTACCTTTATATTTGAAATTTTTAACCACCTCAAGCCCCCCAAAATCATATAGGTTCAGATATGTAAAAAAATTGTCCTGTTAAGCAACACAAGCTGCTTTGATGCTATGATAACAATATCATTTTCCAGAACTTTCATTGTCCATTACTTTGAGACGAAGCAAGATACTAAGTTCTAGTTTGCGCCATTCTCTTACTCTTTTAATAATTCTTTTCAAATGATGTATAACATGACCTACCTATATACTTAAAATTTATAACCCCCTCAAGCCCCCGTAAAATCATAATGGTTCAGATATGTAAAAAAATTGTCCTGTTAAGCAACACAAGCTGCTTTGATGTTATGATAATATCATTTGCCAGAACTTTCATTGTCCATTACTTTGAAACGAAGCAAGATACTAAGTTCTAGTTTGCGCCATTCTGTTTCTATTTTAATAAGCTTTTCAATGGTGTATTACATTACCTACCTTTATATTTGAAATATGTAACCCCCCTCGAGCCCCCAAAAACATAAAGGTTCAGATATGTAAACAAATTTGTCCTGTTATGCAACACAAGCTTCTTTGATGCTATGATAACAATATCATTTTCCAGAACTTTCATTGTCCATTACTTTGAAACAAAGCAAGATACTAAGTTCTAGTTTGCGCCATTCTCTTACTCTTTTAATAATTTTTTCAAATGATGTATAACATGACCTACCTTTATATTTAAAATGTTTAACCCCCTCAAGCCCCCATAAAATCATAATGGTTCAGATATGTAAAAAAATTGTCCTGTTATGCAACACAAGCTGCTTTGATGTTATGATAACAATCTCATTTTCCAGAACTTTCATTGTCCATTAGTTTGAAACGAAGCAAGATACTAAGTTCTAGTTTGCGCCATTCTGTTTCTCTTTTAATAAGCTTTTCAATGGTGTATTACCTATTTTTATATTTGAAATTTTTACCCCCCTCAAGCCCCCAAAGCCCTAAAGGTTCAGATATGTCAAAAAATGCGTCCTGTTATGCAACACAAGATTTGTAGGCCTACTAAGTTTTGTTAACTTATTTTCAATAACAAAAATAATAAAGGGGGTTAAAGGGATTTTATGAACACTCTGTATATACTGAACAATCCAACCAATAACAATTCCATGGCAGGAATAAGGTCTTTTTGGTGGAGAACAGTGAAAGAATGAGATGGTCATAAAACAAAAAAACTACCACTCAGCATGAAAAAAAACATATTTTTATCACTTTTTTTACGAGTTGGTTTCGCCATAGTCTTTGTGTATATGAAAATCTCTAAAACCACAGAATTTTTGTACATTTTGTTGAACTATTCTCTGGAATAGAATAATTAAATGGGATTTTAGCATGTTTTGTGCAGAAAAACTGGAATAAAAGAAATCTTTTATTTAGGCCTACCACTTAAAATGTTAGACATTTATAAATAAGGAGCAAAAGTTGGGTGGGTTATAATCTAAAGTAATTTTATAAGTGGTATAGGCCTACTAAAGTAATGATTGGTTAATTTACTCTAAAACAATTTGTAATAATACTGTATATTTTGATTCTAGGAAGAATATGAACAATAAGTTATTAATATTCCACAAACCCGTAACTATTTCATATGAAGTATTTGTATACATCCTTCATTTCATTTAAATTTGTAACCAAGGTTTCCTTTTATTCCTAAAGTATATGATGGGTTCCTAAATTAATTAAATATCGGTAAACTTGCATAATTGATGCATACTTAAACTGTATAACTGAATTTTGAATGAACATATACTTCTTTTAAACTATTCATATAGGTATTGCATTATTTAACAAACTAAGTCAAATTTATTACTGATAGGCAACCATTTTTGACGTAGTTAAAACATAAAAATCGTTTCTTAACTTCGATTAAAAAGTTTAACGCTCTAATTGGAGTAATGGTTGAGGATTGTGAATAACTTGTGTAATTTAATATAATATATTGCGCACATTCAAATAATGGAAGCAAGCAACACCCTCATCTAAGGAATTGACAAGAACGATTGGACTGAACCCTTAGTTAGAAAAGGTGCACTTGACGGCAACATGGGATGTGTTAAATCTGGCAACATTGTCACCCCTGACTGAAGGCATAACCATAAATGTTGAAGTATACAAAAAATAATATTTTTCAAGCCACATAAGCACCTGAACCAGACTGAGGAAAATATAGAAAACCGCCGTAAATATTACAACAGAGAAACTTTACTTGGTTAACAAACAAAAGGAATGGGCTTGGGAGATCTCAGGTCATAGTGAAGACAATGGTTTTAACAAGGACGAGTTTGACATGAATTCTACCTGATCATTTAGTTTTAGGTGGTTTTAACCTAAAGGAAATAACAATTGGATTGAACTAGTACAATATTTCTAACTTTGAAAGTGATAATTTATAAATACAAATGCTCCAAGTTCCCTTCCAAAAAATTATTAAAACATTTATTGAGGTTATATAAAATATATAGTTAAATTAATTTGTAAATATTTTTTTTAACTTTTAAAGACGCTGATCACTACAAAAGTAGGTAGTAGGGGGAAATGATAAGGTGTTAAAAAAACGTATTTAATGTCAGTCAAACTAGAGCCGATATCAATGATCAAACTATCGTTTAGCTTTAGAAATGAATTTTAAGCCAGTATCATGTTAAATTAACAAACCGGAATCTATTTAATTTGTGCGTATGCAATCATGACAGCTTTAACGCCAAATGAAGATGATATATTTTTAAAGACTGACAAAAGCAAAGTTACCTACGCACAAGGTGTACATCAAAAAGCATTGTATACAGTTTAAAGAATAATATAAAAAAACATTAAATATTCGTGAAAACGCTAACTGTTCGATACATTCTCTGCTTTTGTCACTGAGGAAGTAATTTATTTGCAAATAATAGTACAGAGTTACAAAACTTTTTGAGAAGTAATTAAGATAATTGTCAGTACCTTTGTACCAAATATGGCCATAACCTCTACAATAATGTATCGGATCATACTTGAAAGATGTTTTAGAAAACTATTTCAAACTCTGTATAAATGTTAAAAAAACGGAGAGCACAATTTTAAACTGTTCACAGAACACACCAAAAATAAATACTTTATTTGTACGTGTGCTAAATTTCATTTTAATTTATTATTAAATTTAAAAGAAAAATACATTTAACTGACAACGCACAAACCGCTAAATGTATATAAATAAGCAACATTATGAAAAACTAAAAACCGACAATTGAAAGATGACACTCACATCATTCGAATCTTACTGTGGCAAAGACATGCATAAAAATATAAATTATGTGTGTATGTTGCCGTTAAGGCAGGAAAAATAAATTAAACATAGTTTTCGGTTATTCCTAGACTGATGAAGCAACACATATTTCTTGAATGTAAATACAGGCGATGATAACCACCCAGGTTTTTCGCCTTTAAACACAAAAAAAAAAAAAATGAATGTAAATATTTATTTATTACGATAGCAACGAATTGAATAAAATAACAGGTAAACCGTTGATTTGGATGTCCAGTTTAGTGAAAAATAATATTTAAATTTAGGCCTAGACTGATGAACCAACTCATGTTTCAACACACACAAATAAATATTCGCTTGAGTTAAGGAATTTAAAATTAAGAAACCACTATGTTACATTCTATTTAAAAATAAATAAGACGTATTAGAATTTAATAGTAGGCCTATTTATATAAAATAATCTGTTTGCATTTGCTTCTACATGAGTCACCGAGGGGGTTGACGAGTGAAGCTAGCAGGGGGCGGTGCCCTCTAGTATCTAATAAATTTATAACTAATAACTACGTTATAATTTAGTTGAAGCTCATATGTCACTGAAGATGACGACTTTGTCGTTGAAACGTGTTTGACAAATAAACGTATTTTTGTGAGGATTGTGTTCTGTATTTTATTTTTACTTTTACTTTTGGAAACAATACTTTACTTTCAAAAGTGTTTGAATTTTCTTGATTTTCTAATAAACTGTTTAAATAACTGTATTTATTTGTTTATACTATTGCAATGTTTAGTTTATTTCTCTTAGCCACCAAAATCATAAATACTATTTGACATGTGCGAATATTTCACAAGTTAGGAGTAGACCTACACTTACCTAATTTAATACGTTGATTTAATTGAGTTAATTACGTTTATTTATTTACGTTGGATTATAAATAACAGTTTTCATATAGAATTTTAGTTTGTATACAATCTAACAGCTGTCATACTAGTTAAACAGATTGTTAATAGATGTCGCCTTTCATTAGGAACCATATAAAGTATATTATACAAGAGTTTTTAATCAATTTTTGTAACGAAAACATGAATTTTAAGCTGTTTGTCTATTTTCGTGAATAGCGAAGAACAAAAGCTTAAAATGAAGTTTGAATAATTAATTTTGATGGAGAATTAAGGAAGATATCGCTTAGCGACAATAAACACTTTTGAGAAAAAATATCTGTATAGGATTCTATGAGAAATTAAACTGTACAATGTTTGTATGCTCAAATTGTTGGACAGTTGTGTTTACTGCCTTGGTCCTAAATTAGTTAATAGACATGTTAATTTCCTGGTTTCCAACAAGAACCAGCTTTCCAATAATGAGCTGCATTTCGCTATACAAAAATGCCTTGAAACAGCTAAAAATGGTTAACCTATATTATTTGTAGTCAATAAATATTAAACGTAAAGGAGAAAAAACATATTGTTAATAATTTCTTAGTAGCAAAGAGGCAAACGTGTTGTTAACTCCGTCGGCTCTTTGATAGTACAATAAATCTTGTATGGGTTGACAAGTGCATAAAAGAAAGGTTTCTAGTCTAGCAATATTCAAGTGGGGTTCAGTATCGGTAACAGTTTTGCCAAGTCACGTGTGCAACTTGCGTGTAAATCTCGCCGTTTGTCTCCCTCCTCATCTAGAAGCTTTAGTGTGGATTTCCTAAATTGAAAAAATGTAAATTTTGATGTTACATACCGAATACGGGCAATTTTACTAACATATGTATGCAAGCTAATATGGATCAGACATCGGAAACACAGTCTCCCCGTTTGACATTGTGTGAGTGTGCCTCGCCATTTGGTACGTCCTACAAGTATGTGTGTGTGTGTGTGTGTTTTCCATCAATCTATGTTTTGACTTTCCACTTCTGAAATGCACTTTATTAGTGTTGTATACAATTATTATTGAGTATAGTTTTAAATTATTTTACCACTAGTGACTTTGCCCCTTCTCGCTTCGTTCGCCAACCTTGCGGTGACATGTTATTTTGATGCCAATGCAATCTACAAAATACCTAATTTTGTTCATAATTTTAAAATTTCTAATAGGAATTTTTAAGGAAATTATGATTGGTTAGGATGGAGGCACTTGGATCTAAGTTGGGTGGTGGGGGTAGCTGTGAACTGTGCAAAATGTAAGACACAGATCGAATAGACACGCAATATCCCCAACATTTGTTCACAAAATCCTTAACTGTCCAACATTTTTCAATTTTTAACAGGAATTTTAAATATTTTCGGAATAAAAAGTAGCATAAAATATTCTCTGAATAGTCTTCTACATGTTAATGAAAGTTCGTCAAAATCGGTTCAGCCATTCCGGAGATTAGCACGGCCAAACAAACAGACACAAAACTTATAAAGTGTATTTAGGTTTTGGTAATGTGTGAAACCATATGAGCTTAGAAAAAAACTTATATTTTGAAATTACAAACAGACACTTCAATTTTATTTACATGTATAAGTTAGATAAATAGATTAAAGCTTCCTTTCTCTTAGATGTCAAGGTTAATGTGTCTGCATAGTCTGTAGTCAGTTAATAAAGGGAGTTGATGTCTAAAAAATGTACTAGGGAAAGAAATTTTCTGGACACATATAAAAGAAGGATATTTCTGTTAAATAAATTAATAACATATGAATTTCCAAGAAAAATATTAAATTTATTTAAAAAATACATTTAAAATTTAGTAAAATTGTGAGGGTTTCTCAAAAATTAGACTATCAATCAATCGCCAAGCCTATAAACAATTTGGTAACCCCAGTTTAGATAAAATTGTATTCCTATTAGACCTATACTTACTTGTAAACACAAACCTTTTTTCAAGTTATTTACAACTTAGACTATAATAAAAAATAATTATTTGTTTTTCTTGTTGGGCTCAGCACTGATCTATACTGCTTGCTAAATAGCCTAAACTTTTTATGTTTTCATTTACAGTCCTACTTGAGTATAACAAGAAGTATTGACACATTTTAAGTCAAGTAACAAAAACAAATTTAGCATTAGTATTGAAACTGATGATAATGATATTATTGTATTTCTTACTAAAGGTAACATACATTTCAATAAGTTTATGACGTATAGTGTAAAGTTATGCAAATTGATTTTAATTTACAGTTTTGCTTCGTCTTCCTATCCGCTTTGCTTCTTCCAGCTTTATCTGCTCCTCAGACAACAGTGTTTGTAAAGTTCGTATCCCCACCTCATGGCTATGCACATGGTCTACAAGTTCACACAAGAGGTAAAATATAGTACAGACAAACAAATCTTATGTAATGTATACATTTTTAATATGAAATATTCAAATTTATAGTTACAACCAAGAAAGTTATTTATCAAACATTGTTTAAAAATCAAATTATGTTATTATAATACATTTTTAAGAGAAAAACAAAATTACAAATTTCATAATATTTGTATTACTGTAAATACTGTAGATTCCATGTAGTTAGTATTAGTGTATTATAATTTATTTAACAAGTTATTTTGCCAAGGTAATATTTGTTATCTATTCGGCACTATAGGTCATGCCACCCTAACTTGAGGCAGCCTAAACTGACCTGCAGTATTTATTTATTGTACAAAATATTAGTTTTATTAAAAATATTAGCCTTTTAAAAGTTGAATAGCAGACGGTCTAAAGTAATTGCGTGTGACAATAAATTGTTTAGAAGAAAAGTGTGGAAGAAGGCGAATAATTTATCCAGAAATGATGAGGCAAAGTCAATACAGAGTCAGTTATTGATACGAGTTAAACTGTTTGCCATAATTTTGTTTATAAATTACGTTTTAAAACTGCACACAAGTTGAAAAGTAGCCTACTGACAAGAAATTGGGTATCCTTAATAAAGCCTGAAGGATCATGTTGTGAAACCAAGAGAACTTCATAGGATTTCTCACTAGTGAATTTCAGATAGATTATCACCTAAAATACTGGTTTTGTAGGAGAATTGATTTATTGATCTGAAATTAATTTTGGTAGCTTATAGGCCTACGAGAAGAAATCCCAAATCACTTCAAATTTTTAATTGTATGATCTAATTTATTTCAGCCATTGAGATATTAGAGTCAAAAATATGTTATTGAATTATGTCTTGTATTATTTAAAAGTATCACATTTTATTGCTTCCTTTGGTTATTCACATCTCTTCAACAGCCAGTAGGATAAATTATTATACATTCTCATGGAATATCGCAGTAAACCTTCAAATTGGGTTCATTCTTTTAAAGTAATGTAATAGATTTTAAGGTTTATTTACACAGGTCCTTAGCGTGTCAGTGCCTATTGTATCCGTGTTTCCGATTCTTCTTGCATAGAGCAGTTTCCACACGTCCGGGGCGAGTCTGTATCAGTGTTGTCAGTGCTTCTTTAGTATCGATTCCGTGCTTTTTGAATTAATTTCTAATATTTTTAGACTTTCACGGTCGTTATTTTTTGTTTGTTTACAACAATAATGACGAACAAATCATTGAATGTATCAGGAAATACCCCACTTTGTATGATCCACATAGTCTAAATATAGGGATATTTCATTAAATGAAATCTGAAGCGAAATAGGAGAGGCTATGAAAAATGATATCTGGAAATGAGGAACTATCTGTATAATTGGCTGTAAGGTTAAAACCCGTTGAAAGTGAATAATGTTGAAATGTGTATTGGAAAAGTAAGTTCCCCATTAGTTGACTCTGCCTTGATAAAGTCGGCTCTTACTGGTCTTTTCAGTAAAAGTTGATTAAAAGCGAAAAATGATGAATTTTGATTAACATTTACTAGTCAGAATTGACTACACCTAGTGAAAGTATACTCTTACTGCCTTGAGTTAGTAAAAGTTGACTTTTGCAAAGAAACGGTCTACTACCTAATAAAAACAAATACAAAAGCAAACCTTTATAATACAAAGAGAGATAAAACATGTTTATCATTTATTACAACAAGGTAAAGATTTGTGACAGAGTTGCAGAGCACACTTTCTACTTCCACATGCACTTCTTGGATTTGCATTTAGTATTGGAAGAGCATTTGAAAAATCCCTGTCCACTTTCACGTGATTGTGAAGTTGCAACAGTCCTCACAGCTATTGTTTTATCCATCAGCTATTGTTTAACCTAACTAACCTAACTACGAAAAATAGACGAGTATCAATGGCGACTGCCTGACGAGGAAAATCAAAACAAAAACATGCACGCTCAGTTACATGTGGAGAGCAAGATCTCTGAATCAACTTTTACTGATACTTTTAGTAAGAGTTAACTCTCCCTAACAATTTACTTTTCCCGGAAAATATATATGTTTTTACAATCCTTTTTGTTTATTTCATTCTTTTAAAGTATAAAAAATAAATTAGACCTACCCCTACAACTACAAACATAAAAATATATTTTAAACTGTATACCACTACACTTAGGCTACATATTGGGCTGTTGGTTTAAGTATGTCTATTTTGACAGAATTTAAAAAGTTTGAGCTTCTGTCAATTTACAAATGAAGGCCTTGCATACTGATACAAATGGCTAAATATCAATAAGATGAAAAATTCCCATGTTAAAAATCCAGGCCAAGGAAGCAGGTATAAAAGTATGTTTGCGCCATTGGTCGATAAGATTCGCGACGGTCACGGTCACATGACAGCCGGACCTCTCTGTCTCTCCTCTTTCCATCCTTGTCCCAAACTCGGCCGGCAAAACGAGCCCTGAGCGCTCCTAGCGACTGATGGCACAAACTCACTTTTATATCTACCTTTCTGGTCTGAATCCTACCCATTTAAACTGTTCGTCTTATTGATATGTAGTCGTTGCTGATACTGAACTGACATGGCACTGATGAGTGGGAATGAGTAAACACGGATAGCACTCACGTTGGACTGTCACGGCACTGATAAGTCATGAAGGTAAATAGACCTTTAAAGTAAACACTTTTGGCAATTACTGTGGTGAAAAGTAATTGTGTTAAAGAACATATTATATGACTTAACAGATCATCTGTATTTATTAAAATTTCTTCCTAAACTTTTAAACTTTGATATTCTCTCTGCACTCCGCCTTGGTAATCTTTAATTTAAAATTAATTTAATTTATACTTGAACATTTATATTTTCTCCTCCATAAAAGAACTTAAATTAACAAGATAACTTGATAAAAAAGAGAAAAAACTTATTAATTAATTGCTTTGAATATTCAAATTTGTTACTAACCAAAATGTGTAGACTTATTTTTGGATGCAACCGGTATTAAATAATTAATTGTAAATATGTCTTTGCAGGAGGCATAGCTATGGCTCAAGAAGAGAGACTTTACCCACCTTTCCGAGGACCTCAGTTCAGCAGTACGTCTAGTGGTAGCAACTACTTCTACCCAAGGCCTCTTCGACCTTTTATAGGCAAGTACATATATAAATAACTGTACTCACAGAACTTTGCTATTAAAGAAAAAATGTATATATTTATGGAAATAATTCAAAATTTATATACGGTAACCGATTGTGGCCAGTTATATTCTTAGTTATTATTTTTTAATATTTAAAGTACGGTAACAATCTTTTTTTATCCATCATGACAGTCCTTCATTTATAGGAAACTAGACTTATAGTTTCATATCATAGGAATGTAAACAGTTTTATAGTTTTTACTCAACAAGAACCATTACCATCACATATCACAAAGAACAACATAAAACTTTAATTTAGATATGTAAAATCATATTCCCCTTTTCAAAATTTTTATGCTAGCAGCCTATATTACTGCTGTTGAGTGCAGTCCCGGATTTACACTTTCTTACGCTATAGGCCAAACTTCTTCTCGCAATCTTCTATCGACCTTAACTCCCTCTACCTTTTCTTTTGAATACCCGAATCCGATTCAATAAATAAAAACCAAAAAAGAACTATTTTTTAAAATAAAATTCTCCTTTTAAGCTAAAACAAATCAAAAATTCCCTCCCGTTTCTCCACAAATAAATTCAACCAAAAGTTAAAAGGATTATTTGTTTATTTTGTCAATAAAGTGATCAGTGTAATTATTCAATCGGTTTTTGCTGTGGGTGCATTTCTTCATCTGTCGAAATCTTTTGGTTATGTTGACCATGGATTGCTTCTGCATAAATTGTATTATTACGGAATAAAGGGTAGAGCTTTCGAGTGATTTGCTCCTTATCTTTTGAATCGATATCAGGTGAGTTATAATTGGAGAAGGCCGAACAAGCAGTAAGTTTTCAAAAATTGTTTCTGGTCTCCCACAAGGTTCTATTTTGAGACCTTTTTGCTTTTTATTTTGTATGTTAATGTTCTGCCATTGTGTGAAGACCTTGCAAATTTAATCCATTTTGCAGACAACAGAACAGTTGTAACAACTAACTCTAGTAAATCTCAGTTGAATACAAATTTACAACATGATCTCGATGCTATGAGGAAATGGTTTTACAAAAGAGTACAGTATCTATTAAATTCTGAAATTTAAAAATTCGAAGGCCATGATCAAATGATTCTGTAAAGGCCATGATCGTTAAAGTAGCTATCTTGTGGATTTAACGATGATAGCTACTTGCTCAGTTTTAAATCCACATCAAGGTCAATATATTTTTTGGTTATGTTTGATACGGTATCACACCCACGTGACGACAACATATTTTTGGACTTACAATGAAGTTAAATACAGCCTATTATTTTTATTTGGTATTGACAATTATTATAAGAGTAACCAATCTAAGCAATACCATGATGGATTATTTTCAACCTAAAAATTAGTGAATCTTGTATAAAATTTGTGAATCTATATTTAAGATGAATAAAATACTGCCACAGCCTTGTATATATATATATGATATATTCTTGGCTTTATCAAAATAAATTTCCATAAATTTAGTCATTAAAACAAGGCTCAAGACAGTAGTAGTTTAGCCGATTTGAAACTTTTAACTTTAACTCGATTGAGTTTCAAAATTTGACATAACTGCGCATTCTAGTATAAAATAACTACTATTTTGAAATAGTACATTTTAAAGTTTCTAGGTAGCAGCACATTAGGGGAATGATTGTATTAATGATGCAAAATTTTTATTCACCAATGGCAAAATTATCCCAAATTTTGCTAGCAATATTGTGAAATAAATCTATAAAAATAGTTAACTTATCTAACATTCTTCAGTGCAATAGCACACTTTTTTTAGGACACAATAAGTTTGTCCCACATCTCTGAAATCATGCCAAAACAGAATAATAAATTTGCACCAAATAAACTAATAATTTCATCTCTATGAATAAATAATTTTCGTATTCGTATGGTACTGCCACCTGGCATGTTAAAATTCAGAACTATTTATCGTCATTTTGCAATGGTGCGGAGGATGCTGCTATCTACATTCAAATTATTAACTGGTGTTAATTTTCCCGGTATTTTAGTACATCACTGCACACAAAATGTTGATTTATTGTTTGGTAAGGTGCTCCCTGTGATATGTGATTACCAAATTGGCAAAGCTACAAATTAAAGACATTTTATTTTAGCAAATTGCTATAAGTTATGCATTTATTATTAGCTATCACTTTTCTAAGTTGCATAACTTTTTTCTTACCCAGTAAAAATTTATTTATAATTTTATAATCTCATGTATCATAGAATCTGATTTTGAAGCTTTAGAAATTGGAAAACTTATAATAGTAAAAATATTGTTATAGACGTTTATATTTAAAAATCTTGATTGCAGTAAATGAGTATTTTTTATGGACGAACAGTTCCTTCCATTTTTATCACCTAATGAAATGTTGTGAATTGTTTTATTAGAATATGTTGTCCAGAGTATACACCAGATTAACATGCACCTTCTTCTCGCTACCTTCTACTGACCTTAACTAACTCTGCCCTTTCTTTCAAATACTTAAATCCGATTCAATAAATGAAAACTGAAAAGAATTTTTTTTAAATCGAATCTCAAATTTCTCCTTTTTCGCTCTACTATATCAAAAAAATCCCTCCCGTTTCTCCATAAATAAATTCAACCAATTGTTAAAAGGATTTTTTATTTATTGAAATAATAATAATAAAAAATAATTTCATTACTCCCAATCTGATCCTTTCAAGTTTACACCTTAGGTCATTGTATAGAATTGATATTGAAATTTAGCATTATTATTTTAACAAACATACCATGTAAAGCAGTACGTTAAGATAAATTTTAGGACAATGTAAATTTTGTATTTTTCTGAAGTAAGAAATTATTAAAAATTGGAAACAACTAATCTGCATTAAAAAATTGATCAGTTGAGAGGGGAGTCACTAAGGGAGGGGATGCAAATAAGTTAAAAGTTGGAGATAAAGGGCTAAAAACCGACATTTTGTTACTTGAAAAAAATTAAAAGTTGTAGAAACATGAGGAACCTTGAGGAAATTACTATTGTGCTCTTTAAAAAAATAAAATTAATGTTTACCTTCTGTGATACTATACGTCGTACATGACTTTTGGAGGGTGAGTTTGGATAATATAAATAAAACTATTCTAATATAGTTTATTTATGATGATATAAATATTAGGAAATGTTTATGAGTTGGCCAAATTTAGTATCCTCCCAACCAAAATATGCTTTAGTGACGACCCTGAACAGGCTGAACTGCCACTCTTAGTCTAAAGGGAGGAAAAAGTAGGAGCTAAACATAAACAAATGCATAAGTTTTATTTAGGCACATTATCAAATTGATTCGTTGTTGTTATAAATCTTTTAAAAAATATTACTGTACCAAAATATTTTGTCTGGCATTTTTTCATAACTATATGTCTTAGTGTGAGGGGAGAAAAAAATATGGGTTAAGATAAAAATCATTTTTCCCTTGTTAGTAACAGTATCAAATTTTTTTAAACTTATCGTAAACCTTCTAAATATTATCTACAACTTTTGTAACATTTTTTGATACAACCAACTCTTACTGCAAGGAAAGTACTTCTTTAGACATAATATCTAGCGCATTCAAAGTTGTCATATTCAATGCTTAGCTGACATTAACTTTAAATAAAATGGTAGTAATAGGAACTTCAAAATCTCTTGAGTCTTTAGGCCAAGCCGGAAAAACGATATACATTTCATACTCAATGGAACCTTGCCTTTTCAGATGTACACAATTATTAGGAGTCTGGCATTTTATATTGGATTCTTCGTTATTAGTCCTGACAATTAACTAGGCAAACACTAGAAAGTCCGATCTTGGAGGGTACAAAATTTATTTTGTGAAACAATTCAACTCACTTTGAGTGTTTAATAATTAAACTAGGTTTAATATCATCAGATTCAATTGTTTTAAAATTGAAAAAAAGCATTGAAATATGACATTTTGTAGAAGTTATAAACTTCATAATAATATAACTCATTTTAATTTTCACCAAATACTTGCCATTTACATTTGATATTACACAAATAATATTGTTTAGTACTTTTCCATAGTTAAATTACTTAAATATTCAGAAAGAAATTGGCGAATATTTGTAGAGTATATGAAAGAAAGCGTGAGAGGAAATTTAAACAATCTATAACTATTACTGTACTGAAAACTTTTAAAAAGCATTTGTTTAAATATACAATTCTTTTAAATTGATGTAAGGCACACATAATTTCTTACAAATATTTATTTAAACCTAATCACTACCTCAACCAAAATGTGTGGTCATTTAAAAGCACATGTCAACGCAGGACAATGGTATGCCATAGACAATTTAATACATCCATTCCATCAATGCACTAATTGACAGACTGAACGTACTATGTCAACTCCCAGATTTACTAAGGTCTATAAGTTTATTTAACCCTTTGTTGCCCGACGGTATACCGTACTTTTAAGTACCACCCAATTTAACTGCCTTTAAAAAAGGTAACAGTGGCTTTATCTACAAGTTGAGCCATGGAGGTACTTTAGAGTACCATTGCAGGTCTGTAAAACATCAGGTCTACACCTAGTTTCAACAAATGCCACCAGAAAGCAGGACTTGCTTGGCTAGTGCTTGCTTTCAATTGACAATTTTATTTATTTATGGTGTGATTTCTCCAATTTTTTAAAACATGTTCTAGTCTTTCATTTGTCAGTATTTTGTATTAAAAGTTTAGCATATTGCTTTAAATTAATTACTTAACTTAATAAGAACTGATCTAAGTTATTATTATAAACCTCTCACACATACAAATTAGACAGATTAAAACTTAAGAGCAAAAAAGCAAACTTCCTATAACCGCTCCTAGATGGTTCTGACAAACTATCTTTTACTTTACACGGAATATTTATACCGATAGTAAAGTAACTGAAGTTTTGTTAATTTGTCATTTTTCTTTCATGAAGCCGTAGTCTAGTGGTAACGAAGCGTCTTTCTGATCACAAGATGCCGAGTTCGAATCTAGGCTAGGGAGACCAGATATCTAATCATATCTGTGGTTTGAGGGTAGGAGGGCACAAGTAAAGCAAACAGTGGTTGGCTCGCTTCTAAGCTGACGGGATATGACTAGATATCTGGTCTCCGGGTGGGGCTGTTTTGCGTAATTTTACTAAGGTATTTATATATGTATATATATATATATATAATTACTAAAAAAAAACAGTAAAAAAAATAAAGAAATATTTTTTACCTTAGTTAAACTTAGTTAATCACAAAAATAAAGAAATATATAGTTTTTCAAATTTTATCACTTCTTGGTCCTCAAAGGGTTAAAAGTGAACTGTATTTGGTATATGGAACGTTTCACTGATCGTTGCTCTAAAAGAAGGTTTAGGTCAAAATAACAAGTACTTGAATACATAACAGACAAACAAATTTAACGATTTGTTTGAAACAACATAACATAATTTATATGATAAACTGAAAGTTAAATGCCTCAATCTAGGCCTATATAACAAACAGCACAAGTTAACAATTTTTCATTCTTGTCCTATACAAGAAAATATCTATGATATGTTACAAAATGTCAACAAATTCTATTACTGTTTCTTTAATTAGATATTGGCAGGCATTTTTATATTTTAAAATCATGTTATTGAAATTTTTATTTTCCCTTTTTTAGATCTATGAGGCATAGACAAAACTAGTGAAATCATTTATTGTCCACACTCAAACAAGGATTATTTCTGCTATCCTTTATCCTCCATTTCATCCTAATCTGCCTTTTAAAAGTGCACTTCTTATTAAGTAGACTGAGTGAGTTTTTGAGAAAATTTTATTTTATCAGACTAGAATATTTTTTGAATTTCACAGTTTGGTCTGTATTTCATTGATTTTAATTTCAGGAGAAACTAGAGACCAGAAAGTTCATACAACTCCGCCTCAATCTCAGTCGTTATGGCAAATGGGCATGTTCTATCCACCAGTATCTAGTTATGATACTTTTCAGCAACAAGCAGGTATTTTAGTTTATAATGTCTACAGATTCAGCATGGTGTTAAAATACACTACTCAATCAACATTTTTTGTCAACTGTGGGAAAATTAATTGCATTACCTCAACCATAGTCTACAATATTTACTCAGTACATAGTATAGTAGCTGTTAAGGAATTCAAACCATTGTTTGGACCAGTGTTTTTCAACCTGTGAGTCGCGACCCACAGGGGGCCACAAAGGTTTGATGAGGAGAGGGGGTTGCGGTTGCAAGCCAGGTAAAATAAAAAGCAAATGTAGGTCCTACACTACATAAAAATAACACCAATTTCAGAGGAAAGTTAATTTTTAAATATAGGTTCTACAATCTACACTACATTAAAGATACAACAATAACTTCAGTGAGAAGACTGTCCTGTTTATTTTTTAATAATTTATTGTCACAAATAACCAAATCATTTTCTAATTGGAGTCTATCTCTCTTGTTAGTTTTTATATTCAGCATTGAAGAGAACGTTAGTTCACATAGATAGGAATTGGCAAATTGCACTAATAATCTCAAAGCTTCCCTTGCAAGCTCTGGATATTCTTCTTTTCTCTTCATTCCAAAGACGTCAATCTTGGCAAAAAACAAAAAATGTATAATACAAGGAGATCTGTAAGGAGTGGAGATCTGACAAAAACATGAATATAAATGGTAAAGTTTTCTTTTCCATTTTTGCCAATATCTCTGTTATCCTTTCAGCTACAGACAAAATAAAAAAACTGTTGTCTTAGTCATTAACAATGAACATTTTTGGTACCATATACTTAAATTTTTTTGTAAAGTTAGTGTTTTTCGAGATATTTGACATTAAATATTTTGAACGGCCTCCATTTTGAAATATTTGAAAGAACACTCAGGTTTTTCGTACAGGCGGTTATGTAAAAAATATGTACACCAAATTTAAGGTCAATATCTCTTCTATTTCCAAAAATATTATGTATTTTGTACAAAACACAAAATGGCGGATAACTTGAAAACAAAGCTTTTCTGGGCCTATGTTCATAGGAACAATTTTGCTTTTTTTAGATCCTATCATCTCTTGCAGTTATGCCAACCTCTCGCAAAACATCCTGTATATTAGAATTTTTAATTATTGTGTAGATGTATTTAATGAAAAATGAGGTGGATAAAAGTTAGATTAATTCTTGGGGTAATCTCCCCCTCCCCGCCGAACAGCGCCAAACAAGTCTAAATTGAAATCACTGATATGATTTTATTACATCCAGGGTGTTGACAAATTTGTTTACTTGTTCAAGAAGGTTGAAAAACTCTGGTTTAGACAATCCCACTCTTATTAGCATTATAATATTTTAGTTATTTTATAATCAAGTGTTAAAATCCATGGCTGAACCCAAACATGATTACCTAACTCATCATTTTTCAAAAATAAAGTTTATAAAACACTTGCATTAACGGAATGTAATAAAACAATCCACGGCAAACAAATGTTATATTGTAATAGTGGCCTGGCAAATCACCCAACTATGCACATATAACATTATAAGTTCTTGATCTATAACTAATCTACAGTTGCAATAAATCAAAGGAAATAAATAAAATAAAACCATTGAATTACTTTAAATAACTTCACAATACCATCCCAAAATCTATTTGATGGACTTGCAATGATTTGCTGGCACTAGTATTGATTCCACTTAAACTCATACGTCATTATAGATTTAAATGTTCATAAATATTTGCATACCAATAAAAGTTTTGCCTGTTAGTTGTTATAACGGGTTTGTGGAATATTGTAGACAGGAAAAAGCTGTCATATTGTTGCAAAGAATATAATTTGTAATTTGTAACATAAAGGAAACAACTAGCAATATCCTCTCAAGAAGTAAGAACCGCAAGAAATTTTCTTGTGAAATTTTTTCATCTGTACTTGTCCCACAGTTATAACGTGTAACATTTTGCGAATGTAACATGGTATGAGTGACTCAATTTTTCATCGTCTTAATAAATTTGACAAATATTGTTTGAATAGAAAATTTTCTTCTAAAAACCAAACAAAATATCACACTTAAAAAAAAATTATGAATGTTTTTAATATATACCTACACAAAGTTGAATGTACATACATTTAACTTCATTTGTATACATTGTAATTTACATAAAATGCTTCATGTTTCCCTAAAAATATGTAATAAATGTTGTAGTTTGGTTTGCTGTTTATTATTGGACATACATATTAAACCCTTTTTCACCCAAAAACCAATGTAGAAGATATCGGTAGTTTCAATGATCACAATGGACATTTTATAGACACCAAAACATATTTCTCAAGGGTAGGAGTTGAAAACACCAAAACAAAACTTGTTGGAGTAACAATTTTACAGTGGTCCCTTCAACTTTGAATTAGAGTTCGATTATATGTGGATATATTTTCGTTATAAATTTAAACATTCAACGTTTATTTATTATTTTTGATATTTTATTTATGTATTTCTTATATTGAAATCTTAGGCTGCTAAAACCTTTTTTTAGAACAACTGTTAATATTTAATTAAAACTAACATAAGAACTACTCACAACTTTTAATTTTATTTTACTGATTCATTTTTGATAAATTATTAAAACTGTTTATTGTTAATAACATAAAAACTGTCTGCATTAAACATTTCAATAACAAATTTAAACAAGCACATTTTGTAAATCCCTGGAGCAAGGCCGGGGGCGGGGGGGGGGGGGGGGGTGTTTAGCAGGTCAAAACCCACCCGAAATCCCGAAATGTAGTAGTAGAAATTAATAGTTTAAAAAGTGCACATTACATTATAAAATAGACTACACAACAGAGGATCCAGCAACATAATTTACATCATTGTGCATTGCATGCATACTGATATTTAGATTTACTTGATATTAAACTACAACGAACAATACACATGGATGCAGTAGGTTACAGCCTTACTCTCTTGTGAGCTTGATCTTATCTATTAAAATAAGAAAACTATAAAGGTTCAACAAAAATACTTTACTCTAACAAAACACGCAATGCATTGTGTATTGAAAATACTCCCAATACGGGGGTTGAGGTGCGAAGCATGCAATGCTCTAGGTATTGAAAATTCTCCCAATACAGGGGTTGGCATGCAATGCACTGTGCGTCGGCCGCTTTTCATAGTGTTCAGTGTCAAGCTCACATTAGCGTCCTTAGCAGTGAACAAGTTAAAAGGGTTTAAATTCAAATCCCCGGTCCTGACCTGACTTTCCTAAAAAGTTTTCTTGTCTAAGGCCTTGCCCAGGAGTATGAATCACTACTGATGAACAAAATGTCAGTAGGCAATAGAAAACTTGCATTGCTAGCCATTAAGTGTTTAAAATAATATAACTTCCTATTCATTAATAGTGCATGTGCCATCAACATCTAAATACTATTTGATCCACCTGAATTTCAAATTTAGTACAGCCTATGTACAAAGTTTACGTAATGTAGTAGATTGAGATGCTGAAAAGCAATTATATTATTATTATAAGTTAGAGTTTTAAATGAATGAAACCTGAAGGCATAGGCCTATACTTTGTGAAATCACATTAAATTCTTGAAATATCATTTGCAGAGGATGAATACGATCCACACTTAATCACTGGGCCTACAGCTGCTCGATATCTTGCCATGGTACTTAGTCGAGGAGAACTATTCTTTCATCTCATCCCACACGAACGTTTGGTTCTCGGAAACCAGCGAGAAAGAATTCAGAACAATCTCCCACCGCACATACTTGGGAGTATACGACCCAATCATCCATTTTTTTTACATTAATTTTCACTTCGTTTCTTATTTTTGTACATTTATTTATATACAAACTGTATTTAATACTTCTGAAATTAAATTATTCAAAGAAAAAATAATTTTGATTGTTGTGTTGATTTTCTCTAGCTGTAGATAATTTATTAAAAAAAAAAAATGTAATAAATAAACAAACTATGTCTGGATTAATTTTAAACTGACAGTTAAAATTTGTTAGTAGCCTACAAGAGTAAATCACATCCTGTGATGTTTTGGAATTGTGAGGAATCAATAGGTACATTTTGAACTAGACAATATTTTTAACCTTCTCACTACACAGTTTAGTTTACATTCATCCTTCTGAGTAAGAAATATTTTGTAAAATATCTTCAAATAATATTTATATTTTTCTACTAGCTCACATTGCTCTTCTTTGTTTTGTTTATCACACAAGCATTTTTTACTTTTCACATTGAATTAAATTTAAAAAAACATTTTCATAAAAACTACGGTATTTAGTTTTGGATAGCCGTCATAATTATCGTTTCATAGGTCCACCATTCCCCCCTGTTATATATAAAAATATAATGATTCAAACTATATGTTTTGTAAAATGACTAGGGGCTCTGCCCCTACTCACAAATCCCTGTGGTGACATATGGTTATGCCAATGCAAACCACCAAATCCCTAATTTTGTTCATAGTTTTTTTTAATAATAATTTTTATGGAAATGATGATTGATTAGGACAGAGGCATTTGGATCTAAGGTGGATGGTGGGAGTAGCTGTGACCTGTACTTAATGTAAAACATAGATCTAAATATTCACGTTTATCCCCAACATTTTTGTCCACAAAATCCATAATTTTTTCAACACGAATTTTAAATATTTTCAGAATAAAAGTAGCCTAAAATATTCCCTGAAAAGTTCTCTACAAGTTAAATCAAAGTTTTGTTAAAATCGGTTCAGTCATTTCGGAGATTAGCCAGGACAGACTGACAAAAAATTGATAAATGTTTGTTTAGGTTTTGGTAATGTTTGAATAACCATTTGAGCTGAGAAAAAGAACTTATGTTTTGAAATCACAGACACTTCAATTTTATTTATATGTATAGCACTATGATTTCCAACTGGCAGTCAAGAATAAAAAGCGGTTTTTTCTCAAAATTTTAAAAACTATGTTTTCTGAAACAATTAGCATTGATACCAGTAAGCGTTGCTGTAAAACCATTTACTGAGGACATTACGTTTTGATCAATAGAAATTGTTTTTAAAGAACTTCAAGGAATAACTACAAAATGATGTACAATAAAGTTAAATATTTTGTGAGATAATTAACTTATTTTTAAGCCAATCTGTAGGCCTAATATTGCTGGATTTTAAAAACATAATTTAACAAATATCTGATTTGTGTTGATAGGTACAATAGTAAATTCTGTAACACACTCAATGATTCAAAATTTGTATGATTTTCAACAAATTTCTGAATCACATACAAGAAGTTTCATCTAATTTAGTGGTAAGTAGTGTTGAAGTTTTCATTTGCATAGGCACCAATTAGATTATTTTAACTTTCAGAAAGAATTTTCTTATTGGTTAAGTGCTGCTATCTAGAAAAATAACTACAGTACAAGTATCTGTGCTTAATTTCAATCTTCCTTAATTTTCTGAGATGTGCTGCTTTAAACTGTCAAACTTAGAACTAATAATTAATTTCACATAAGAACTAAAAGTAGACTTGTAAAAACCCATGGCAAGAAAAAATGATTTTAAAAAGGTAAAACATGGTTCATGGATAATTATTATTTACTTACCATAATTAGTTATTTTAATTTCAAAGGAATATCATTATTAGATTCCAAGAATAAAATGTTTCAACAAAATAGATTTCATTCAACAGAGAATGGAAATACAGTAGCCTAATAATAATGCTTATTTGAGAACATAATTCTTCTACCATAGTGTGTTTTTACATATTTTTTTAGAAAATTAAAAGCAAACCATTTCCCTGGATAAAACTTTCTAATGTTGTGAATTTCTTAAATTGTTAAGTGATAAGATGTCAATATAAATGAATAAGTTTAAATTTGTTTATCTTATCTTACTAAACGAGCAATTCTTGTACCTATATTTATAAATTTATTTCGGGGATCTTCCAAAATGCTCTAACGATTTGGATGAAAATTTGCACATAGGGGTTTTTGGACATCAGGAATCGAATGTCTGCAAAAATTGCTAAGTAAACTCACCTATGTAACCTCTGACCTTCTTTTATATACGACCTTTGAAGTCACAAAGTAGGCAAACAGATACATTATAGATACAATCCAGATATTTTACAAACAGATGTTAATCTGTTAATTTATCATTATTTACCCTCTTAGCTTTGGGGCTATTATTAATCCTATACCTTTACTATAAAGAAAACATAACATGATTATGTGTATAGAAGCGGTTCCAAAGGGGTTGGCGTGCGGTGCACTCAGGGGTGTCCCCTAGTTACTATAATAGGTTGTAGATTGATATCTTGATTCCATTTCAGTACTTTTGGGTTTTTTAATGTAATTATTGTGTTAATATAGAAGGCATTTTTTATACAAAAATGTAAATATGGTACTTTGTCTTGCAGTAAGTATAGTAACAATTGCCTATTTTAATAGTTTAAAAAAAAGGCTTGCCTTTTACCATTTGAATATTTCCAATGAATACAGAAAACTATAAGAAGCGCAGGCTCCATGTTAAAAATTCTACGCAAAAAAATAGTTAAGCGGCCCACCACTGGGCTGCGCTGAAGTTGCCAAATCTACTGAAACCTGCAACTATAACTTTAAGAAACATCCACTAGAGAGTAGCGCAGTCGTATGAGACAGCTCCCCTCCCCGTCTTCGTCAACCCTACAATTTGACTTCGGCCGTCTTGTAACTTAACCTTTTTACATCCTTTATAAAACTGTCTTGACAATTATTGTGCAATAGCATAACCAACAACGCTACTGAGGCGCTTCTTTTAAAACTGTGCTTGTCCCAGATACAAACCTAACACACACTATATACCAAATTTATGGACAACAAAATATTATTTTAGTTCTTGTTACAATAACTTAGCCTATATGTTTGCCTCTAGGTGTTCAAATAAACCACTATTTATGGGACTTAATCTTTAATTTAATTACACATACATGACACCTGAACATTGCACATGAAATTTTAACTAGTGGTAAAACGACCAATAACGTGTTGACTTTTAAAAATTGTTTTAAATTATATAATAAATCCTATACTACAAACATTAAATACATGACAAAAGTATTATAAGTAGTGTTGTATATTTTGAGACAATTAATTATAATATTATGTAATACTAGCTGACCCGCCAATGCTTTGCTATTGCTTAATTTGAAACTTTGAAAGCCTGTAATTCGTATCCCTGAGGGCCGATGTAAATTATAATGGGATTCTGTTCATTGCTTGATTTACCTAACCTAAAATTATATTCATTTTTTTATCCAAATCAGTTGTTGATCAAAATCAGCTGTTTTAAGCTTTTCATACGAACAGCTGTTTCTGATAAAATCAAAAGAAATATTTCTTCTTCTTCCTTAATATCTACCTTCCATAAGATTAACATTGAAACTTTGAGGGCCACTGGGGCGTAGCCCTTATGTCCTAGGACTTCGGTAAATGGCCTAAAACCTTCCCAGGGTTAACCTGTGTTACTATGCAAAATTTCAAAGCAATCGGATGGACGGTTTGGTAACGCATAACGGACAAACAAACGGACATACATTGAATTTTATATATATATAAGATAATAATAGCTTTTTTCTTTTTTTGATACTGTGATCAAAATAAATATGATATTTATATTATATCTGAAATTTATTAAACAATAGTAGGTATTATACTTTATTTTGATCACCATATCAAAAAAAAACCCCCCTACACGGAATTTACCTAAACTGGGCGATCAGTTTGTTAGTTGTGTTCGTTCCTACATACTGTAAAGGTAAATTCCTGGTAGATTTGTGTCTTTTAATTATTAGATTACTTTCTTTTATTTGCAGTTCTATTATTACTTTCATTTGACTATTTTTCTATCGGCAAACCGTTGCCGACAACTCACTAACAAAACGCCAAACACCGCCGGGCCAAATACTAAATAAACGGTATCAGGAAACTGACACATACTTTCTCCCTCATTATAGAAACTTAATAAAGAAGTACTATTACCAATTTATTGTGATTTTTTTATTTTTAACAGTCATTTTCCCATAAAAATCCATAAAATAATGGAAAAATCAACTTTTCTCAAAAACGGCTCGAACGATTTTGATTAAAATTTTACAGTTTATAGTACTTTAGGTCCCTAATAAACTGTAAAATTTTAATCAAAATCGTTAGAGCCGTTTTTGAGAAAAGTTAATTTTTCCGATATTTTATGGGTTTTTATGGGAAAATTACCCTTAAAAATTAAAAATTCACAAAAATGAAAAAAACGCCTGGAGATACCATGGATTAGTACCTCCATACCAAATTTCATCAAAATCGGACTACTGGTTTAGGCTCTAGGTCTGATAACATCCACACAGACACACAGACACACAGACACACACACAGACATCACTCCGAAAACCACTTTTTTAGGTTCAGGGGGACCCAAAACGGATATTTCCACCAAAAACTCAAACTCGAAAATTTTGACGAATACAATACTTTCTCCATATACTATGGTATAGGGGGAGAAAGTAAAAAATACTCAACGATAAAATAATGTGGCTATTTTACTTTAATCGCTTCAGCGGGCCTACAATAACCTTTCTGAACAACAATCAAAGGAAAAGAGTTCATTTCACTTAGTATGACATCAGTTAGAAAGTAGGGGGAGGGGGGAATATACAATTACCAATAAGGGTAACATTTATTTATTTCCGATAAGAGTAACATGGGATAACACAATGTCCATAGGTTTACATAAGACTGTGTATGCAGGTTTGTTGCTTCGGGGTATTTTATGTGAATTAATAGATCATTTCCAAATGAAAATATATACTAAGATTTATCAATACAGTATATATTATATGTTTATACGAATAAGCAAGATATAAAATTTTACCAATTCTCCATAAGAATAACATTGGGGCTGAGTATGCAGGTTTGCTGCAACAAGGAACACAAAAATGGATTTTATGGAAATATCTATTATTCAACTAGGTGACTCCACATACCAAGTTTTATTAATTTATGTTCATAATTAAGGGAGATGTAAAATTTGACTTTTTCTCCATAAGAATAACATCGGGGCTGAGTTTGCAAGTTTGCTGCTACGAGAAAACACAATAAGAATAAGTATATAATAATTAAGTAATAAAATCTATACTAATATTATAAAGAGGTAAAGTTTGTTTTTTTTTGTTTGTTTGTATATGTATTTGGTAATCTCTGGCACTACTGAACCAATTGAAAAAATAGTTTTACTAATAAAAAGCTACACTATCCCTGAGTAACATAGTAACATTTATTCATTTCGATAAAAACCTTTTTTTTATTTCAATGTTTGTAAATTTAGTCGGAAAAAATTCTTAGGTTATGCCTAGAATGATAAACCAACACATGTATTTACATTTGTAAACAAATTACCATAGCAACAAATAAAATAAAATATGAGTTAATATAGCTATTTGCTATATTAACTCATATTTCCATATATTTCCAATATTTCCATTAACAGCTGATTTCAAAATAAGAAGCAATTATTTTTGTATTTCTAGCTTTTAGGTTAGGGTTTTAAAGTGTAGACCTGAGCCTTGCTGATTCTTTTAACTATTATTATAACTGCTGTTATAAAATATAAGAAATAATTTAATTTGATCATTTAACATTATTTACCAACTTAGTTTTGCAGTTATTATTAATCCTACACCTTCATTATAAATAAAACATAACATACGTTTTTAGAAGGTTTCATTGGGGGTTGGCGTGTGGAGCACGCAGGGGTCTCCCCTAGTTAATAAATAATTTTAAATAAGAATAGTTGTCTGCTTTGTTTTCAAAAACAACATTTACTTTTCACTCAGCTGTTATATATTAAATTCGGTTGTATTGTTGCAAAGTAGGAACACATGGCATTATAAATTAAATAGTCAAACAAGATTAAAAATGGGCAAAAAATAGTTTTTTGCCAGTTGCAAACTTATAACTTACGACTGAGTAAATTCAGGACTATGTACTTTTTTCATGAATTTGTCTATGAAATTGTGATTGAAAATTCACTGAGTTTACAGGTCTGTTGCGACGGAGAAAAATACTTATTGATATTTGGTCATAGATAAAAAAGATGCCAAAAACTTTAATTAAAAACATACGCTTATGAGTTAAAGGGAAAATTATCAAAGGATGTATTGTCTTTTTTTAAACTTATCTTAACATATAAAAAAGATTAGTCTCGGTGATCTTACCTCTCCTTATCTTTCACAGGAAATCTAAAGAAATGTAAAATCACTTAAAAACAAAATACTAATAATAACTTAATTTAATTGAATTACTTATTCTAAACTATATTAACAGGCAAACACATAGCTGGTGTCAAACGACGAGTAACTAGGAAACAGTAGTTTAAGGAAGGGTCCGTTGTTGACAGGGGTAGTGAGTGAAAGTTACAAATGTTTGTTTTGCCCGGAGGAAGTGAGAGAGAAATACTTTGTGTACAGTCCAGATCAAAAGGGTCTCGTACAGTCAAGCTTTGCTGCTAGCGCTCCTGTTGGTGAGTCGCCCAACTATTGTCTTCGAGTCGCTGAAAAGCGTAGACTTTTTATACCCCTGTGCTTCTTATAGTATTCTGTATTCATTGATATTTCTGATTACAACAGTAGTCAGTGGCGCACCGAAGGGGGGGGGGGGACAAACGGGACCTGTTTCTATTTTAATTATATACACAGGTAAAACAAGTTTTTGAAGCTATATTTATGTTTTCAGCCAATATATAATTGTGTCTATGTTTTTACCTTTTATCATTCAACACTAATATCTCTGAACAACAAGGTTCCTTCAGAGCAAGAATGGCAACAATACCTAAATGTATCTTGTTAAATTTAATTTGAAATATTTTAAAAAAATTTAGTGCATGAGACCATTCTGCATTTGTTTTTCCTTGTAAAAGATACACTGAGACAAACTCAATAATTAAAACACCATAGAAAACTCTTTGTTGTACATTTCATTACCCATAATAAAGTTGTCTTTAACTAGTGCTTAATATAATAAGAGGAATTTTATTAAAAGGTAAAGAAAATAGGATCACCACCTTACCCCTAATATTTACCCCCTCCTTACCCCCTAGAGTCATAATCATTCTTCTCACAGACTTAACAGGTCTACCGAAATTAACAGTTAACAATGTTGGAATGCAGTAGAAGTTGTCTATCCCATTCTAATCCTCCCCCGTCATAGCCATCTGTCATTGCCCTGCAGCAATTGGGCGAGGAATGATTTTGTATTTTATTGTTGTATGGTTTTGTTTTCTTGCAATAGTCTGTGAGAAAATGATTAGGATTAGTCGAACACTAACACACTTTTACATATTTTTAACATTATACAAAATGTATTTTTCATAATTTTGAATTAGAACTTTAGTAGCATAATTTCATATTCAAATACTTCAAACTAAAACTGATTAAATTAAGTTTTTTTTAAAGTACTAGAGGACTTTGCCCCCTGCTCGCCAACCCCCACCTCTATATTAAAACTTTATTATAATATATAATTAATATTTAAATAACATATTTATTATATACTATGTATCGTCTAATCCCTAGACCGAAGTCTAGAACACTGCTTAGTTGTGTAGGTCAGCCCTAAAAAGGACCGCAAGTGTTGCCTGAAGGGCGTGTAATTGTTTCGGGTGTCCGTAGCCGCTTGTGCAAGCACAGATCTCTTCCCAATGGGACTTTGTTTAGAGACTACGGTGGAAGTTCTGGCTGAGTTTAGCCTCTTTTCCGCGAACAAATTTTCGTGTACGCTGTGCTTGTAAAGTAGAACAGATTTATTGAATTACAAATTAAATGAATTTATTCCTGGTGAAACAGCCTGGCGGTCGGCGCAACTCCCCCCACTAACGTCAGCGACTCTCCTTTTGCCTCCCTTCTCTGTGGCGTGGTTTGCCGCTTCGACAATTGTCCGGCCAATTCTCCCGCAGTTCTTATTCTAGGCTCAGTACTTCGTTCTCAAGACTGGTGAAGCTGGTTCCTTTGGCAGTGTTCGTTTTATTGGTTCCCTTGGCAGTGGTCGCTTGTTGGTTACGTATTTATTCTATTTTTATTACTTTGTAATTATGAGAAGAAGAAGTAGACAAACTTTTATATAATAGAAAGAAAACAAATTATAAGGCAAAAAAACATATTGTTGTGGCTTTTAGGCCCGTATTACACTGCAAAATATTTTATAAAATATGTTTTATAAAAGATCTTTGATAGTGTAATGGGCTATCTTTTATAATATATTTCTTTTATAAAATTTAAGAGGTTGGCATTACCTTTTATAAAATATTAGATACATTTTTACCTTTTGGTACAAATCCAAAATGTTTTATAAAAAAGAATCACTTTTCATCAAATCTTTTATAATAGATGGATATCATCTTTTATAAAACATATTTTATGATATATTTTACAGTGTAATACGGGCCTTAAGGAAAGTGGTGTAAAATACTATGAAAAATAAATTTAGGATACAAAATCATCTTAAAATGTTAGTTTATTGTACACTTACTACAGAAAATGTTTTAACAAAAATCAAATTTTTACAATTTTATAACATTGGTAGTCTCACAGACGAATGATTATGATTAGTGTCACATGAGCTATTTTACCATAAATATAATTTCTTACCGTCAATAACGTATTTGCGACTCAACGAAATAGCTATCACACGTTGTAACGAGGATGAGGATATGTTATTGACGGTAGGAAATTATATTTATAATTTGAAGCACGTATCAAAGATAATAACTCAAAACTATTTTATTTTATGATAAATGTGAAAACTCATGGTTGTCATCATTTTAAAAGTTTATAGCTTATATAAAGCCAAAGAGTTCATTAAGACAACATTTTTATACACATATTGTTTTGAATTTCAATAATTTTTAGTTGTAGGCTTACTATGTAATACGTAGGCCTATAGGTTATATTTCATATTTATACTAAACTAGGATGACCAAACGCCCCGTTTTTTCATGATCATTCTCAATGTCCCGAAAAAGTCTCTCGGGACGCCTAAATGTCCCGTATTTACTTTGGATACTAAAACTACACACTTTTTCAAATCACTGAAACTTCCTAATTTATTATATAACTCTAAGTAATATTTTGGATCAAGTTATTATGCTATGTCATGGTGTGGTAGTAGCTATGGCAGGCTTTATTCTGTGCAGTATGGGACTATTTGCGTGGGCACAGGCAGTGCCAATAGCGAAGTGGGGCCCCCTTCCCCACTCTGCCGACGCTGCACAGACAACATTGAGCATGAGTGATAAGTGTCCCTATCCGCCTGCCAGAGCCAGAAAGACGGGCGTTGAACTTTTTTTCTTTAATTTTATATTATTGTCTTGTATTTTTACACAAATTATGCCCAAGCATCAATGTAATTTTATAATTCCAAAGAGTAGAACTATATTAAATAAACGGTACAAGAAACTGGCACATAGTTTTTCACAAATATATTTACATTATTAAATAGATTCACTGTGATTTCATAATTGTATTAAAGTAGGAGAGGGGATACATTAAAGTAGGAAAGTAACTAATAAATATTATTATTATTATTAGCTAGTGAGAAAACTATTCGATCGATTTCGAACAAATTTGCACCAAACATGTCAATTAGGCCTGCATAGATGCACGAAAAAAGGTTTTGACAAATTTTGAAAAACAACGCCCTTTTTGACCAAAAAACACAAAAATCAGTTTTTATTTTAGCTAAACAAGACTTTTTAGAAAGATGTGGTTTTTTTGCATATGGTAGGGTATATTAAGGACTACAAATAAACCAAATGTTATCAAAATCGTTAGAGCCGTTTTTTTATAAAAAATAATATCAGATATTTTGGGTTTTTTTTGGCCAAAAAGGGGTTGTTTTTCAAAGCCTTTTTTCGTGCATCTATATAGTCGAATAGTTTTCTCTCTAGTTTTGTATAAATCCAGACAGACACACATTTTGTAAAATACAAACTTTTTTGAACTCAGGGGGTCCCAAAACGGATATTTCCACAAAAATCTCAACATCGATTTTTTTTGTGATCACTATACTTTCTCTACATACTATAGGCTAGTATAGTGAGAAAGTAAAAAGGGATGCTGTGACAATGAAGCCAAGTTTTTGCAAAACAAATTATGTAGCACAAACCGAGTACAATCGCAAAAAGTGGCGGGCTAACTCTTTTCTTGCAAAATTTGTCTTTTGTTCATAAATCCGCCATTTTTGCAAATTTTCAAAAATCTATTTTTGGTACAAGCAGCACAAAGATAGTAGAACTATCATTTTTTCATTTGCGAAAAATGGCTGGGCTACAGTAACTTCAGAGACATGAGTAGTTTCCCCCGGATCCCCTTTAGCTGGAAGGACCCCAGAACCCCTTGGGTGTGTCCCGTTTTTTCCAGTTCATGGTTTAGTCACCCTATACTAAACCCATTATTATTACACTTTTAACACTGGGTTTACAACCTACTTTATAATTTATTTGTAAAAACAGCACAAAAGTTAACAATGAAAGCATTGTTTTTATCATTCTATAAACTTAGTAAATTTTAACAGATCAAATTTGTAAATTTGTTGCGACTAACTACAGGTCTACACAATTTGGAAAGTCTGCAGTAAAGAAGTACATTTTGAATTCATTATCACTTGTTGTTCAGAGTCATACAATAGTGCAACCATTAATTTCTATTTTAACTTGTCCATTTTCTTCAAAGCTACTACCATAAATTCCCTCTCAACATCGATATACCGTAACTAAAAATTAAATACAGATCAACTGGTAAAAAAGGTAACCACACATAGTGTTAGTTAGGATAGAATAGGTTGGCTGATTATTTAATTTTAAAATCAACAATTACAATTCGCTTTAATATAAAACCGGGCTCTATAGGATAAATTACAGCTTGTAATAAAATAATCTTAGGCCTACGACAGTTTCCCTTCCTTGAACTAATTTAATAGGCCTACTTAGAAATGGCTTTCAATGAATGTTATATATTAGACCTACTATATATAAATTAAAAGTTTTGATTCAGCTGTAATGTCCTAGATATATATTTCTCGACAAGTAAGCCTAGAACTTCATTTTTAAAATAATTACCTACCTATTATTAAAGGTTTTTAAAAATATTAATAGGCCTACCATATCATTTTGGAACAAATGCTTACTCTAGAAACTTTCAAATATTAGAACTGGGTCTAACTTAATTTAACAATTTTTCCTTATAATACTTTACAGTGGTCTTCCAGTTAATAACTAACATTTACATAACTTGAAACTGCTGGACTATTCGTCTTCATTTGTTTCGTATTTTAGTATTATATCAACATCTTTGAAAGTCCTCTCCAATATCTTTAACACTTCATCCTGAATCCAATCTACATCTTCAGGTGGGCAATAATCATCTTCACTTGATCTGGATATAGTAATTATAGTAGGAGGCCCTGGAAGGATATCAAGAAGACCAGAAAAGCTACAGTCAATTAGTTTTCTGATTTGTTCTGGGCTAGATACATGTTCTGGTAACTCAGTATCATCACAAGTACACCCTGCATCATGAATCATTTTCCAATCCACATCATTATACAAAGAACTGACCGTTTCCGCTAGCTTTTTAACATCAGGTAGCCATTGATATGAACCAACAAAATTGTTTAAATCTCCATGTTCAGAAATATGCTTCCATGCAGAAGATAAGTCTTCCAATTGCTTTCCTCTTGCCTCGACCGCTTCTTCCACCTTTTTTAAATCAGATTTATCTGGAATTTGAAATCGATAAATTTTTTTCAGTTCGTCATATAAACCTGCATTTTTGTATAAAGATTTAAATGGATTTCGGGTACTAAAGAAGTCCAAATCTATATCCAAGATGTATGTTCCACTTTCAATAACATGACCTTTCAATATATCTTGAATACTCGAGAAATCATCACATTCAGCAGGATTAAATAAATAATTTCCTAGTGTTATTACTTCTAGCCTAACATCTTTAGGACTTTCTAAATCTTCTTTGCTTGAATACAAACCTTCACTTAAAAAATACGATTCTAGACTTGTCAATCTAATTTCACTACTTTTTTTACTTTTACCAATAACAAATTTACTATGACCATCTTCCATTTGTTTAGCCCATGGAGGTTTAATCCATATCAAAGAACTTAAATGGCCAGAATAAGCAGCTGGCAACATCCAATTTTCAATACTTACTGCATCAAAAAGTTCATATTTGAAATACACAGTATCTGCAGGCATACCTGCAGGCACAAGCATGTCTGGATGAGAATCCAGATGAATAATAGCATTTCCTTCAAAATTTAGGTGCTTGGACCCAATGCACTTATATATAAAAGGTAACACTTCATTGTGGTTTTCAACAACATACACTGGTATTTTTTTAAACACTTTCTTACAAAATAGTTTTGAATTTTCTACTTTTTGCTTGGAAGACATTATTTATAACTTAACCTAAAACAATAGACACAGTTCTGCCGTTTAACGGTTAACCTCAAACTGACATCTAAATCTAAATTTTGTTTGTATTTACATTTTTAGCTATGTCAAACCCCCAAGCAGTGCCTTACAAATTTCATTCCAACTATTTGGTGTTCCGTCAGAAACAGTAATTTTGAAATGAGTTTGATTTACTATGTTTTATCTATTAATTAACAAAGTTTCAATTTTAGACTGTTTAGTTCCTTATTTTTTAAAAGTTTCTTAAAGTTTGCAACATTTACTTTACTATTATAGAACTGAAATTATACAAAAATTATACGTTATACTATATAGGTGCAAAAGTTAGAACACCTGTTGCTCTGATTATTTTGTTATTTAAATGGCATTGCTGTTACTTTAGTTTGTGTTTTTGTTCGGTTCGGTTTCTGTTTATGTTCATTTTAATTTTTGTATTACTTTTTAGTGTTTTTAGTTTATACACTACTAGCTCAAACCAAAGATTTTTTAAATTTACACATTTAAAAAAGTAAAAGGGGTACGAGAATAAGTGGACTGTGAATAAAGGTAAGATATTAGGTTAAACTCTGGATGTAGGCTTATTGGGAGCTCCTTTACAAGCCTAATAAGGATTGATTAAGTAATACAAATAACTGTAACTTCTTAATTCGTGTGTATTATTATACAAATTTTCCCTGTAATTGTGTTTATAACTAAGTTTATTTGTTATGTCTCATAAATTTTTTGCCTAATTTAGGCATATATGTAGCCTAGACCTATTATAGAAGTTTAACCTGTATCCACAATATAGTCTAGTTCTATAACAAATTAAGCCATTTAGTACGAGGTTAATGCAGTAATAAGTTCATTTTATTTGGGTATAAGGCGCAAATTTACTATTCGACCCTAGGCTAACCTATGGCAACAGAAGTGCAAGAATAATTAACAAAAATAGCCTAAAAAATTCTAACTTATAGTAGGCTATTTAGTCACAGTATGTTTACCTGTATTCAACATTTAACAGAAGAATGTAAAACAATTATGTCGTCTGCAAAAATATCAGCCTAGGGTCGAATAGTAAATTTACGCCAGGTATAATTTACAATACACCTACAATCAATATTTTGGCAGAGATGTCAACCTATATGTACAAAACACTCTAGGACATAATTGCCATCTCAGGAAAAATCTACAACACGCATCCTCGCCATATTGCAGCAGAAGTACCTACTTATGAGCAAGAAAATGCTCTAGAATGTAATCCTAATGCTCTAGTGACATTGTAGGCAGCCTTCTTAGATTGGCAGTGCTACTCTTCTTCCTAAAAAGGGTCATTGTCTGAGGTAATACTTTGCTTGTGGTAATTGTCTGTTGAAGGAAGGCATATTTTATAATTTCACTGATACGTTGACAGTTTTCAAGTTTAATTATTTGTAGCCTATGTTTTACTCATGTTGTAGTTTGTATTTAATAATGATAGCTAATTTCAAGATTTGTTAAAGTATAACCTAGCCTCGGTTGCAATAATATCAATTTAAAAATATCAGTGGAAGGTAAGCTTTTGCACACACTTGACTAACTATTAATTTTAAATAGAACGTTTGTCTTCAAAATAGCTGTTAAGATTATTAAAATCCATGTAGGCCTACAAGATTAGCCCTATAGCCTAGCTGCCTACTAATCTATGTTAACATCATTGACTTCATTAATTTAACGGATATAAATTAAAACATTAAAAATATCATGGGCTTATTTGAATTATTAACAAATTCGTAGCTTAATTTTCGTGACCTCTTAACTTGAATCCTGTGACTCTTAACGTGATCCCGTATTGAATCTATGGATAGTTCAAATGCTAAATACCTTAGTTGATTTTTATGTATTTATTTTTCCTTTATCTTATGGCCTACTTAGCCTATATACCTTTATTGTATACCGTTCTTAGACTAATGAAAATGGGGGAAGAATCGTTTAGCATATAGGCCTAGATGTATTTTCTTGGTCACATAATCACTCCAAATCATTCTACTGTCAATAGTTCTAGTCTAAAGTAGGCTATTTCACTTAATCATAGTACAGTAGTCGTTCCACAAAGTCATTATCAAACTGAATTCTTAGAAACGTCGTCAAGAATATTGTAAAATGATCGGTGGTGTTGTCTGAGCTCTGTTGATTGAAAGTCCCTTTTTCTTAGCCCCTTTTAATATTTTCCAAATCATAATTCATATTCTCCACTTTACTCTATCAACATCACCAATTTTAAAGTGAAGATAGGTATTTGAAAACGCCAGCGTAGGCCTATAGTTGAAATTTACAATATTTTAGAACAGAATGAAGAGGCCTATCACTAATGTTCCTATAGGCCTAGCTACTAAACTACTGTTGTATGTTCTCTCTGACCTATTGCTGGACCTAACATCATCTGTTACCCGAAGCAGAGCTGTGGTAACTAGTACTATTGCCATTGTGAAATGTAGTGGACTGAGTAGGCCTATGTTATTTGATTCGTGGTAGTTAGTCATTCAGTGTTGCACTAATACGTCCCAGATATTTAGATAAAACTGGCAATATATAGGTCTAATATCGAAGTGGCATAAGATTGAGATATTTTACCAATAGGACGGACTAGAGCAGACTTCCAGATAGCATAATAAACACACCAGTTGTTAAAGATAAATTAAAGAAATTAGTAATAATAGGCAAAGTAGAAGCAATAGTTCCTTTAAGGACACTAATAGAAATACCATTTACACCAACAGCAGTACTAATACTACGAATAACCTTAATGTCATAAGTGTCAGAGTTTGGAGAGAAATTGAAAACTTTATTTGAAACACCATGGTGGTCTTGTAAGGCAATATGAAATTATTAAGACTCAACATCTGTAGCAAGAGGAGTTTTACGAAGTAATTATTTAAACCTTCAATTATCCCGCTAAGCGAACGATGACTTCTTACTTTTCCAATACCGCTTCTAATAGTTTAACTAACTCCACGCCATAAAGAGCAGATGATTTGTTTATGGGTAATACCTGATTTTAGCATTTCTTAGTTTCTGTTTTACTTTATTTGTAAGATTAAGATATTGCTTAGTATCATAACGTTTTTAGTTTTCTTTGCTTTACAATAAATAGAATCACGCTGTTTTCATTAGAAATCCATGAAGTTGATGCTTAGTTATACGTTCAGTTATAATTGGGGTATGTTTGTATTAAACATCCAATAACATATTAAATTCTTTAACCATTTCGTTAACATTACTGAAATTATTTGTTGTACCCCAAGGCTTAGCAACAACATCGGCCAAGAAATCATCATACGTAGGCCTAATGTTTTTAAAATTTCTATAAGAAATTTACTTATGCGGTGAATTGGAAAATTTTATATCATATACCTACACAGTAGGCCTATATGAGATCATATGAGGAGAATCCTGGGACAGGAACTTGCCCATGTACAGTATGTAAAATAAGTCACTTAAAGCCATGATAACCAGAAGTGTTGCAATCTAGGCTGGGGAAATGAAGGGAGTTAAGTCTCGTTCAGTTGCCCCTAATCTCTCTCTATCTCCACTCTCGTATCAGTAGACTACATCTACAAACTCATCATCTAGCCTACACATCTTAAAATTGCTTGAATTAACTTCATTGCTTACTACACATATATTTCATTCAACTCATTATTTACAATATTAAAACCTTTGATTTTTACTATAATAGTTTATATTCTTAAACGAGTTAAGGTTAGGGTGTATTGACCCAATCTTATTAGTAGGCCTAAATATCGTAGTAATTCATAACTGATTGAATATTTTTATGTTGTTACTACCAATAATTTTAGGCCTAAAAATATCATTGCTTGTTTAATACCAATTTGCTACTCTTATTAGGCCTACTTATGACCCAAATTACTTTACATCACAGCTTTATCCATTTCAACTGTAACACATTGCTAAGTCCAAGAGATACTAAAGTAATGTATAAATATATTTCAGGGCTTGATGGTAGTTATGGGTAAAGCACAAGAAGCCGCACCTATAATTGATAGCCCTCACAGTGAGGCCAGCAAATTGTTGGAGGCAGCGCTTCAGCAAATGGATGGAATCATCTCAGGTACAACTTGTTTTATTACGGATTTAATTTAGATGAATTTAATTTGTAAATAAGAGTAGGTTATTTGATTAAAACCTTATGCACTTAGATCGAAATATATTCTAACAAACTGTACATATACCTAAGATTTATGTCAATATTTTTTATACCAGTCTAGATTCTTTAAAAAACTAAAAAACATTGGATACACAAAGTAAGGTCCCATAACTGTATTATTATAACAAAATTAAAATCATGGTCATTCAGATCAGCCCAATATAGCCTACTGAATGATATACTCCGAATTTTCAATGAAAATGTCTAAATTTTAAATGTGGTTGCGTTGTAACAGACATATGTAGATTGCAGTTTGCAAAGTAGTGTAGACTTTAACAAGTTTAATGCTGAAAAACCTTACTGTATTTGAAATTCTTTAAAATGAGCGTTGACTTGATCTGAAATTTAATTAATGGCTAACTAAATAATTTTGTTTAGAATTTTTTGACATTTAAAAAATTAGAATACAGTTAATTATTATAAAAAGTTTTCTGACATTTTTTCAAATCTTATTGCAACATGCATATTTGAATTATTATTGAAAGTACTTTACAAAGATCAACTTTTATCAGGTTTTTGTATAGGTATCGCCAGTTGGCTAGGCCAGGGGAAGTGACGATTAGAGCCCAGAGTAAAGTAAATGGCCAACTATTACTAGAAACCTGATATTTTTATTACTTATCCGAGTTGACACTTAATGTAGAGAGGGGATTTGTGGCACTACTGTAATACGTACAATACAAACAATATCCATGTGCAAAAGATCTGTCAAACTGTAGTTCACGTATTTTCTGCACAACATCTTAACTTGGGGTCAAGTAATAGAGAAACACTGGGTTTTGCCACTTCATGTAAAATTGAATAGCTCATGTAACTGTCAAGATATATTCCCAGAAGTAGAGTCGGCGTACGTTTTTAAATAGGGTAATATTTTGGTCACTCTACGAGATAATTGACGATATGTATAAAGCATATTTAGATCGGTAGGAAAGTTGTATAAAATTTTGTTTAATTTGGTTTCATTTCTGCATTTGGGAATACTGTACTTAACCCTACAAGTTGAGTCGCCACAGTAGTGAATTGAGTAGTCTGTTACAACGCGACTTGTATTGAATATTGCACACACTTAAAATCATCCGATCTCAAGAAAACAAAATCCATTGGAAAGAAAATGATTTAAACTTTAATTTTGAACTTAAAAATTTGTTCTAAAATGTATATTTACATACGGTATATGTAATCATTGTTTTAAATTTGTATTTTTCTGAAAAGCTAATGCTACGCGAGAAAACACAAAGAAATTACTCAAAACTTTGTCACTTCTCTAAGGCTCAATATCGCTCGACAGAATTTTTTTGAAAAAAATATAAACAGACCTTTGGATTTGTCAAGATTTGAACTTTCTAAAACTGCCTTCCAATCAGTCGCCACTCTTAAAGTTTCTAAAATATAAAGTTTTCTGTAAACCCTTGCAATTAAACAGTGTTCAACCAATGATAAAGCATATTTTGCAATCGATGTATCTATTACAATTCGATATATTTGTATAATGATATTTATATAGATTTGAAGACAAAAGTACAACCTTTTGTAATGTAAACCACATTTACTGTTAGGGTTTTATTCTAATAGGTTCCTGTGAAATACAGACATTTGTTGAAATCAACAGGCGCTGTTCCCACAGTCTCCTTATGCGTGTTCTCGTAGTCTAGACAGAGAAAGGAAATGTATAGACTGTGCCCTTGAGAACTTTCTTAGTTTGGTATAATTTAGTGAAACAAGTAAAACAATGTGAAGTACGCTTATGAAATAAGAATTTTCAAGTAGGTATACAGTTCAATTCTATGATTTATTCTCTACACTTTGTTATAATAATATTTCATTTATGGGCAAAGCACATATTCCTAAATTACTATTCCAACTAGGCCTAGTTTTGTTAAGAGTCTTGTAATAGGACCATAAAAACTGGTGTTTTCAAAAAAAAAAAAAATTGAAATTGATATACAGTAGAACTTTAGTTATCCGAATCAATTGGGTCCGGATCTCATTCGAATAATCAAGAATTCGGATAGTTGGATTTTTCCCAAAGAAGGTTTACCTTTTTGGGACTGGAGTAAACTATCCGCACATACTACGGTAGGTATACATGTTTTATAACTTTAACGTTTGAGGACTATTATGGCGTTAATGCGACTAATATAATTCTTTTACTGGCATTTACTACAATCTATTAGTTTTAAAATGAACTATTTCGACTATCGATAGGAGGTACGGTACTAGCTAACAGTATCAAATAAAGAGAATAAAATCATGTTGCCAGATCACGTTTATTAGGTTTTGTCGAAGCCTATTTTGAAAAATGAATAGGAATATATGCTTTATCCAAAAATGAAATGTGATTTTATAACAAATTGTAGAGAATAAATCACAGAATTGAACTGTATACGTGAAAATGTTAAAATAACCTTATTTTATAAATATATTTCACTTTGTTTCACTAAATTACAACAAGTAAAACAAGCATCTCGCTAGCTCTAGGCATACAAAGCCAGACACATTGTTCCATGCTTGAAATAACCTAGTCTGAGCATGAATTAGGATTTAGATTATGTTAGTCCGGAACAGGTTAATAAATTACTGTATGTATATTGAAAATGAGAGAACAAAACCACTGTATGTACTTTTAAATAAAAAGAGCCTTTAATTAACTAAATGAAATGGTAACACTTTTACAAAATTACATGTTAAGCGTATGTACATAAATGAGAATGTCATTGCTTGCTGAACATCTCGGTCAAAGTAAACTGTTTGACTGTGTATTAATCTTTTTGACACCTGGCGCCTACACTAGCTTCGCGGAGGTAAGGACAATAGCGCGCATAGACAGAACCATTATTTTGTGAATCATAGTACGTTTCCGTCTTATTTTTTTTCTGAAATTCTGAAAGCGATTCGGATAATCAGCGATTCGGATAGTTGGAGTTCGGATGATTGGAGTTTTACTGTATATTTTTATACTCTTCTATTTAGAACTAAATTACAAAACTTTTGTATATTTTGAAAAAATCACAAAAAACGTTTAGGCCTAAACTTACTACTTTTTAAGTAGGCCTAAAGTTGAACTTTTTCCTCTCATTACTGAATTCTTTTTGTTTCTTGAGCTAATAACTTTGTAAATTTTACGTCAATACATTTTTTACTGACATATATGAGTTCTTTGAACCTTTTTCTACAAAAAAGCTATGTAACACTTTTGGATTAGGGTATAATTGGCGAATTTTTGATAAACATTTTGAAAATCCCATTGAAATGGCTTGGCATTGCAAAAATTTGGATTGACAGTCGTATGGTTAAAGTAAATTCCTGTAAGATTATATTGTAAAACTTTGTAAAATGTAAGACCTGTGATTCTTTAATGGGTGCTGATATTAACATGTAGACAATAGAATTAAAAGCAATTTTCCTTGCTACTGCATTAGCTGTAACTACTAGTTTCTTGTGCGACTGCTTGACAAAGCTACACTCATGCAATTCTGGGGATGCGGAATACTACCCCCCGGAAAACTACCCCCCCAGGTGAAACGTGACGTCACGAAATCTGCCAACTAACCAATATGGGAGCCGTGTCCGCAACTGGAATACTACCCCCCCTAGCAGAAGCGGGTCCCCGGAAAACTACCCCCCCGGAAAACTACCCCCCCAAGCAGGTTCCTACAATTATACTGTTATCGGCAACATACTGTGACTAAACAGTTTAGGTTAGTCCTCTAGTTTTTTTTTATTCTAATTATATCGAAACTTGAGTGTGCATGACTGGAAAACTGCCCCCCCGATCTCTGACGTCAAAATGACGCAGGAACCTGCTTGGGGGGGTAGTTTTCCGGGGGGTAGTATTCCGGCGACCCGCAATTCTAATGAGTCCAGGGCCGGATTTAGGAGGTTGTCGCCTGTAGGCTTGATCCCATTTGCCGCCCCTCTTTAGTTGTGTATTTAGTTCGTTTTATACAACTACAGAATTAATTGGTTTTATCTTATTTTATAAGTATAATAAGTAGGCTATAATCTAAATTGGTTAAATGTTTTTTTACAATTTAATTGTAACATATTAACTAGTACCGGTACTATTTTATTACATTAGTTTTATTTAACTTTTTTTACAAACATCTTTTAAGATTCGTTAGAAAAGTAAAAGTGTTTTATTCTGTTCTTTGAGGTTAGTGACACTCTTTAAATGTTCTTAGACTGTAACGACTATTTTACATAGATAAAGTACTGTATTCAATTAACTTCTACTGGATAAGGATAATGAAGTTAAAGTTTCATAAAATGTAGTTCATTATTGGTTTGTTGTTGGTATTAAAAATAAAGTATAGCTACCAACTACAACAAAATCTGATATACAAACAAATTAAACAACCTATTAGCAATTAACATTTTGCACCTTCATTTGTGTTCAAATTTACATCACTTTCTTGCGGGATTTTTTAAGAGTAAACCTGTTTAAGTTATGTTATCCTCATACGAAGGGTTTTTGCCTCAATACACAGTAAAGAAAGTGAGTTGAACCTTCTTTCTTGCTGGTTTGTAGATACTTTTTAACACTTTTGAGGCAGGAAAAACTACGTTCTTCTTAGTGGGATGTCCAAATTCAGGCACACATCTAGGGAATTACATCGAAGAAATTTTGATATTCCTTGCAATGATTTTTCTGATGGGTGCTGAATCCCTGCGCCTGCAACACAATACTTTTCGGAAGTGGATGCTGCACTCTTCAACGAAATCAGAAACCAAATCATGTTTAAAGATGTAGGTTAGTATAGATTACTGTCATCTTTTTTCCTGAAGTCCTCATAAATATCTTTCTTGTTTTCATATAACTGAGATAAGAAGTAAAACCTGCCTTTAATCTCGTTATAGGCTATTCATATCTTCTTGAACTCACCAATAAAAGAGTCTATTATAAATAGTATTCATTCTTAGGTCGTCTCGTCCTGCTGGTTTATTTCTCCACTTTGATCTTCGTCAAGCCAAAGTTTCCTTTTTGTCTGTATTTTGCTGTCTTTTTCGTAGTCTACATTTATTGTTTTATCCTTGGCCAATTCCTCAGATCAAATCAGGCTACATGAAAACTATGTAAAAAGATTACATGCTGTGAATTCATATTAGTTCGTAGAATTTATGAAGAGTAAAAAACAAATTTTCAAGGAACATATTTTTGTGCGCCATACATTTAAGCTACATATAAATATTTTCTGCTGTTAAATTAAGTTCACAAGGTTTATTTTCAGTTTTAAACAAATTTTCTAATTTTGCCGCCCCTAAAAAATTGCCGCCCTATACTCTGCAGCCTACTCAGCCTATTTAGAAATCCTGCCCTGAATGGGTACCTGTTTGCCATTACTAATAATATGTCTTCATGGTTGATAAAGTAGAAAGGAATAGGGAATCAAACAGTACCACAAAATATAATACTTGTCGAATGATGACATATTCTGCTTTCTATTGTCAATTTATCTCTTAAACCTAGTCACAACATTTAATAACCAATAATTATTAATTACAATTGTTATACAACAGGCTATACTTTACTATCGTAATGCAAATACTATTAACTATGATTTTTTTTATAAATGTCTTTATTGTTAGGATTCTTTATCTATAAAGATACTTAAAGGAACTCTTATTTATCGTCTGTCTGACTGTCACAATCAGTTTTCTTCGGACAGTATAAAAGTAATGAACGGAAGTTTGCCATGGTTATAAAGCGTGCTAACTCGCAAATGTTCCAATAATCAAAAGTCAACAAATATTTTACTTCACATATTAGTGGGCCAATGTTTTGAATAATTTGAGGGTGTTGTATGAATGGCCTTTACTTCAGCTTCTAAATTTTTTTTCAGAATTTTAGTTTTAAAGATATTACTGAAATGATATTACTCAAAAACTAAATTCTTACCCTATATTTTCAAAGTAAGCTACTACGGCTAAATTGTATAGGAAAACTGTAACAGTCTATTTTGTTTGTTGTTGCACGATGTGAAAGTGGCACTAGTTCACATTGACAGTAAGGCGTATTGAACTCTTATTTCATACGCACTAAATATCATGAAAGCATTACTGTAGGATATATTTTCCATTAAGTATGTTCAGTCGTTTGTCATTTTGTCACAGGGCACTCGTCAAATGCAGGTTGTGATTTAAAATTAGTTGGAAACGTGAATTCATTGCCTTTAATTTATTTAAATCACTGTATACCTCATTTCCTGAATTTATGGTTCAATTTTTGTTCTGGTAAATACTAATGTTTTGTGCCACTGTATTGATCATATTTGTAACCTACCATCAAGTTACAACGCAAATTTTTCAACGATAATTATTGAAATACTAGTAACAAACTAATAATTTTATCACAGTAATTATAACACTAGAATAACAACTATGTAAGCATTACAAACTGAAATAACAATTTTACTAATTTACTAAGCACGGAAATTATAAAGTGAAGAAAATAAAAACAAATTAGTGGATATGGAAGCAAGAGAAAAATAAAGACTGTAAATAACATTTATAAAATCGTGTGTGAAAGAGTGTATTTTAGTAAAATTCCAAGCACCAATTTTTTTGCCTTATTTGATTAGATAATCTTCAGCCCTTTGTCCTATGAAAAAGCCATGAGAAAGGAAGTTGTAGAGCATTAAATTTTTTTTTTGAAGAATATATGATATTTTATCTTCAATTGTTCATCCGTAACTAGTTTTTTTTTTAAATTTAGTTGTATACGTTTTTAATTTCACATGAAAAGTATGTATATATTTTTTAAATTCTTTTCATCAAGTCTTTTTATTTAATTTGAAACGATTAAAAAATAATTTGATCAAGAACCGCTGACGTGAGTAGAGCCAAAATTAAGTTTATTTATTTTATGGTTTCAACTAACTCAAACCATATTTGGGAAATTGGTGTATTCATGGAAGGTGATGAATAGCTGTCTGCGTGTACGAAATATATTAGTAGAATTTGTTTGCACCTCAGCCTGTAGCCCTGGCTCACGCACTGCTTCATTCCGCAAGTTTGCACCTCGACCTTGCGCTCTCGGATTATGGACTGCTTCGCTCGCAGCGGTCAAACTCGCTTTTTATGGTATTACTACGTTTTGGTCAATTTTGGGGGAACTAGGAGGATTATAAGGTCTTGTAAAATAACAAAATGTGAACTCCAAAAATGATTAATTCTAATATAAAAGTACTAAAGTCTCATCAAATTGTTACGTCCTGTCAAAATCATGCTTCCGGTTGTTGGATTTTTTTACCAACAAACTTTTCTGAGCGACTTAGAAAACCAACGTGTGTACAAAATTTGGTCAACAAATGGGACTAAAATGCAGGACCACGATTAATGCTCATTGACTATTCCCGACCTTAGGTCTCACCATAAGTGACTGCAATAGCTCATCTTTCCTATGGAAATTTGCTAAAAATAGCGATCGACTTCTGCTATGTTGGATATTTTACGACATCATGAACTCTAAAATGCCTAGAGGACTAAGAAGTATCTTAAAAGAACCTTATGTGTTAGTATTAGTTGATCCATTCAGCAATCTCCTCTCGACAGATTAACTGTAACAAACAAATACAAATGTGTATAACTTTACTTAATCGTTATTGTGTTGATTAAGTTTAAGTACCTTATGTACCTTGGATTAGTCAAATGGTTACGAGTTTTGTGAATATATTACAGCTGATTCGCTATCACTACAGCCTAGTCATATGTACACAAACTCTAAAAACTTATTAACAGCAATGAATTTACACATCATTACATTTAAGGAGATTTTCACTTTCTGAAAGTGGGTCGTCAAATTTAATTTAATAAAGTCTGTGGTTAATATGTCACCAATGTAAAGTTACTGGAGATTAGAATGTATTTATGGTGAACGTGTTGTTTGATGTAATGCCAATATGTGGTTGGGTTGTTCAAGGAAGCTATTATGTTGTACATTTCATGAGTAATGAATCTGGATTGTTTTTGAAATGGGTGTAAATGTTGTATTCTTCTAATGTGTTTAATAAGCGACCTTTTCTAGTATTGTGGAGTATATTTAAATTATTTTCAATGTAGGTCTACACCGACATGTTCTACATGTTATATGTTATTGTTAGTGGATATAAGATGTTCTGCATAATCAAATTTGTGTTTAATTATGGAAGAACGGTTACAGCATGGAAGATCTTCTTGAAGGGCAGTGCGAACGTGCGTCCAGTTGCTCCAATATATTGTTTGTTGCAATCATCACGTATCACCATAGTAGTAATGAATATAATATGAGGCATTACTCAGATTGGTTTTACTAACAAAGTTGGGAAAAGGGGTCAATAAGGACCCATACATTAAGTAGTTTTGTTCATTACCAAAAAACATTTTAAAAATATAAATTTCCCTTGTTTGAATGGGTTTTTGACATTTTGGATTCAGTGTAATATACACAACTCACAAAAACTGCCTGGATATCTACATAATGAAAGTTTTTTTTTGTATCGTAACAACATATTTAAGATATACAGTGATATCAACAGATAAGAGGCTATCTAGAATTCACTCTGTGAATGGAAAAACAAAGCTTGCAGCCATTTGGTCACTCCCAAACATTTTAAAAAGATGATCACCTAGAACAGAAGAAGAGCCAGTCTTGGATTTTTTTTACTGTCTAATCAGTGTTGTTTTCTGTTATATTTTACGTGTTAAGGTGCACTTGATGAAGTCGACAGTGTTTGACGATACATTTTTATAGTATACGGTAACGATAATTTTAACGAAGAATTCCAACAACAGGTACGATGTACAAAAACATTACTCTTACCATATTAGTTTAGTTTTATAGGGATAAATTGGACTGGACATATAATTGTGATGATGGATCTGACAAAATAAATGTAAGACTTAGTAAAGACAACATTAAACAGTTTATTGCCACACCTAAAGGAGATAACTTAATGCAAACACTGATAAGAGTTGAGTTGTAAATGACACATAACTGTTCAGCTGACTGATAAAACTTATAGATAAGGCAGTTCCTGCACAGGGAACACAAATGATGAAAGTTGTCATAGTTCAAACAAGAATTGCATGCATATTATTGTCTGTGATATATGCTAATGATGAAATACATCAGTTGAGTAGTTGCACAGAAGCTACATCACCTATCTATACAAGTAGTATGCACTTGTAATAAAATCAATCACACATTGAAATGTTTTATTAGACACCCTAAAAACTTGAAATTTGTGGGATATAGGAAATATTATCCAAATAATATCCAAAGAAATGTATAGAAACATGTAATGTTTTACGTTTCAAGGAAAAACTTCATACACTGTCAAGAAAAAACTTCAATAATTAAAACTATTTAATTTACGGTATTATAATTGTTTACTGTATCCACAAGCGTATACAAATTTTAATGTTTTTACTTAGTAATAGGCCTATAGAGTGGATATAACATATTCATTGAAAAAAATACTTTAGTTAGTTAATGTGCCGTTTTGTGCTCCAAAGGCGAACTCAGTCCGACATCTCGAATATGTCACACCGCTCCACTGTCGGACTCTTTCCGACACACGTTTTAGTATGATTGCTATGTTCTAAACTAGTGTAGAATCTGTGGTTTTCGGTCTAACGAGACTTCAATGTTGTTAAAACAGTTTAGAAGCCACTGACAGATTATGTTGGCTGTGGAATGTATTTTATTTCTCTCTGAAGTTGAGCAGCTGTTTGCCAGTCATGTTCGAGAAATGCAACTAGCATCGTCTGTTAGCTTGCGTCTTGTAACTTTTGTTTACGTTTTTTCAAGTGGTGTCTTTTTATTATGCATAATTATTTTACAGTTTTGTAAAGCTAGTGTAAGTTTTGTTTATGTAAATAATATAGTAAACTTGTTTTTGTTTTATTTTGAGTTGAGAAATAACTTTTTAAACTATATGTTAACCACATAGTTATATGGTTGTATAAGGTTATGTACCATTATTTCACAAAAATGTTATTGTTAAATGCAATTAACATATTTAAACCTAGGCCTACATATTTACTGTAAAAAGTATTTTCAAAGCTCTAATTATTTTTATTATTTCTTTTTAAGTTCATAAAAAAAAACATATTTTTTTTTACTTGTTTGACCTAATTTTATATTCAAAATAGGCCTACTCAATAAAAAGATGTTAAACATTTAGGCTATTTTTTTAGTTATTTATAATAGTCACTTTTAGTGTAAAAAAGTATTTTCCAAGCTATAAACTCTATTGTTCTTATTTTTAATTTCATTACGAAACAAAATAATTGATTGACTTTTCTGACCAATTATATTCAAAATGGGCCTACTCAATCAACTTTTTTTTTAAAAACTTGTCAATATTTTTTTTATTTTCTGGTTTATTCCCAACAAAATGATATAAAGTTATGTAGGCTTATACTGTTTATAGTAATTTTTTGGTGAATTTACAAAAATTCTTTTTCAATCGTATTTTAATTGGATCTGGTGGAGCAGCCAAGTGTAAAATAAGTAGAGTGCAAAAGGTTAATTGTTTAAAAGTTTTAAAATATGTTTGTTATTACATTGTACATTGGTACATTTGTGCTGTGGAGAGATGTTGATGAAAAGGTTAGAGATATCTGCCGAGGCAGGCACAGAGTACAATAAGTGTCAAAATCAGGACATGAGAGAGATATAGAGATATGTTAATGTCAACCATTCTATGTGTGAGGAGAATGTGTTTTGCCACTTTAATGTCATAATGTTGCCCATGTAATGCATTTACTAAGTTTTTTTTATTCTGTACCATATTAGATGCTATTTAAACATCTACATACTAACATAATGTAAAAAAGGTAACATTTTTCTGACTTAATTAAATTAGTTTCTAGAGTAAATGATATTTGTATTGTAAAAAACGTTTTTAGTAGGTTCACAAAAAATATAAAATTGACTTTTTCTTAATTTGATGGGAAATTCTGTTAAAATATATTAAGTTATAATTGAGAATTGTAATAATAAAAGAAGTACACCTTCTCTGTTGTAACATTTTATTGAATACTGGCCTAGAGAGGAAACATATGTTCAACAAATATTCAAATTGTACATAAAAATCATCTGACACTCCCTCTCAATTTGAACCTTTTAAATTTTACATTCGATGAAACCTCTTCCTGGAAACCCTTAGCTACCAAACGAGCCTTTTTGGTATCATAAATTTTAACTGAGAATATCCATCTTGTATCAATTGCCTTTTTCCTTTTGGTAAAGCAGCTGGCTAACAGGTTTTGTGTTTCTCAAGAGCGCTGATCTCTTTGTTTACAGCTTCTCTCCAACCATCTTCCAAATTCATTCATTGCAGCTTCAAAGGAACTTGGAACTCCTGTACACAAACAGTTTGCCAAATGCATTTCATCTTCACTCATTTCATACTTGTCATCATCTTTGTAGCATACATAATCCTTTAATTTGCTTGGTGCAGATGTAACTCTAGTGCTCTTATAAATTGAAGTTTTTTGAATTTCTTCTATAGGAATTTCTCCTGTAGTGTTTTTATTCAAGAGTTCCTCAGAACAGTCATTTTCAATTGGAATTTGCGGGGTATTTGTCACACTGACTTGTGATTTATACTTATAATCTTTCTCATCAAATGTGACATCTCTTGAGATTACTATCTCATTTGCCTTTGGGTCCTACAATCTATATCCGTTAGTAGCATATCCAGGCCTGCAGAATATGTCCGAACGCCCGAACGAGGTTCGGGGGAAATTGGGACTGAGCTGGGGAAATTTTGGCCTGGGAAAAATCCAACAAAAATAAGGAAAATATAATTATTTTGGGGGAAAATAGATAAGAAATTAATGGGAACAAAGGTCAGCTTAATCGGTTTGTATGATACATATTCAAACACACCAACACACACAAACAAAGTGTTTTGCCTGCTCTCTGGTCTCTGTTGCAAGTTGCAAGTCGGACAGGGTTATTATTTAATTTTCACCGCACAAAATATCGTACGGTGGAGCAACGATACGACATTAATTTTCACCGCACAAAATATCGTACGGCCGAGCCGCCGATACGATATTTTTGTGCCGGTTCATGAATGGCAGTTTCCTGATTCTTGACGGGCGTTCAAATACATTTGTTGGGTATTAAAAAATTATTATTATGATACCGGTATGCAAATTTTGATTAGTTTCATACAAATGATATTATTCAAGCGATTAGAATTAAATTATATTAAACCAAATTATACGATACCGTAAAGGTATTACCTATGTTTTTTAATTTTCTTTTACCGAAATTGAAAATCACGATGTTTTTTAATTTTCTTTTACCGAAATTCAAAATCAC
>JAGFPH010007873.1:41131-55074 GCA_018207615.1 Philaenus spumarius | reverse complement strand
GATATTATCGTCAAGCGCTGAAATGCATTCAATAAACATAAAATGTTGGTTCATCAGTTTATTCCTAAATTAAAATAATTGTGTGTACGTTTAATTTACTTTACCTGCCTTAACGGCAACATACATACAATCATTTTAGGTTAAGCCTAGAATGTAATCTTAAGTCTAGGCCTAACCTAGAATTATTGTGTGTAGGCTATGTTGCCGTTAAGATAGGTAAAATAAATTAAACATACTCATAATAATTTTAGGTTAGGCCTAGACTGATGAAAAAAATGTTATGTTTATTGATTATATTTACATTGAATGGACATTTAACTGTGTTTACCATCTTAGCTTTGATGTTACAATTAATTATAAACCTTTATTATAATAATATTAAACGTATGGAAACAGTAAATAGTAGTATACAAAAACTAATAATAAACGACAGTTGAAAGATTAAAATTATATCATTATTATAATATGTATCTCACTATAGTAACCAAACGCCAATAACTACCATGATACAATATTATGATAAAACTGCAAAATAAAATATATCTAATTTACGATTCACTATTTTTTCAATAAATTATAGTCTTCCAAAAATATTAAATGATAGTCAGTGATTTTATGCATTACTTTGCATTATTTACATTGAAAAAACGAAGGAAAATAAAAGTTATACGAATAACGTTTTTTCATCAAGTCACGCAAATTTATAAATAATATCTATAATCAAAATATCCATATTACATTACATTAGGATTTGAAGAAAAGGAAGAACTTCGTTCCTGACGGGGGTCCATTTTTTAATGTTCCAACGATAGAGATATATATTAAATTATTACTAGGGGAGACCCGTAATGTAACCTTCTAAAATCATATGTTATGTTTTATTTGTAATAAAGGTGTAGGATTAATAAGAACCTCATCAAAACTAAGATTGTAAATCATGTTAAATGTTCAAATAAAATGATTTCGTATATTTTATAACAACATTTAGGCCTATAATAAAGGTTAACAGAACCAGTAAGGTGTATACAATGACAAACCCAACCAAAAAGTTACTCAATATCAATTACCGTATATTATGAATAAATTGGTCTACTATATTATGTCTTATTTATTTTTAATTAGGATGTAACATAGTTTTTTCTTATTATTTTTAAATTCCTTAACGCAAATTTTTATCGGTTTGTGTGTGTTGAAACATGTGTTGGTTCAGTATAGGCCTAACTTAAAATATTATTTTCTACTAAAAGCTGGACATCCGAATCAACTGTATTATCTGTTATTTAAAAATCATTATTTACTTCCACGAAAGCAGCTGGATTAGTTTGTTTCTTATTATAAACAGCTGTTTTGTATAGAAATGGTTTTTAAATTATTATTATAAACATTATTATTATTATTACTATAAACATTATTATTATTACTATAAACATAATTATTTACATCCACGAAAGCAGCTGGATTAATTTGTTTCTTATTATAAACAGCTGTTTTGTATAGAAATGTTTTTAAATTATTATTATAAAAATTATTATTATTATTACTATAAACATAATTATTTACATCCACGAAAGCAGCCGGATTAGTTTGTTTCTTATTATAAACAGCTGTTTTGTAAAGAAATGGTTTTTAAATTCGTTCCGTGTTAATCTTATGGGGAAACCCCGACCTTTGAGATTAGCTCACGCCATTAGGGATAAGAATTTTTGACATCTAAAACCATATTGAAAAACTTCGAAATGAGACGAATTTTTCGACAACTCAAACATTAAATTCGGTACAGAAATAAGGGAAAAGTTGTGTTCACAAAAAACTTCTTTACGTATTATATATAATGATGTAGCTTATTACAGCAACCAAAAGCCAATAACTACCATGATACAATATAATGATAAAACTGCAAAACAAAATGAATCTAATTTATGAGTCACTATTTATTGAATAAATTATATTCTTCCAAAAATATTAAATGATACTCACCGATTGTATTCCTTACTTTGCATTGCTTACATTGAAAAAATGATAGAAAATAAAAAATATACGAATTACAGAGAGAAAGGTAAAGTCGCATAGAGGGGACACAACGCTTTTTCATCAAGTCACGCAAATTTATAAATATCTATAATCAAAATATCCGTATTAAATTACATTAGGATTTGAAGAAAAGGAAGAACTTCGTTCATGACGGGGGTCCCACGATCGCACAATTTTTTTAAAATTTGCCAACGATATGGATATATATATTAAATTATTATTCTGGAAATTTGCACGGGTACATTACACTGATTTAAAAATAATGTGTCCTAGTTTGAATGCGAACAGAAAATTGGATGTAGTTTATGCAACAAGTAGTCGCACGACTGCGTGACAGTTTGTAGAAACAAGCGTAACAGATCGAGTGGTCAGTAGGTACACAAGGAATACGCACTTGTACACGCAGGAAAGATAAACGTAAGCACTTTCTGTTTAAAAAAAATATCAAAATACTTGGATCGGTAATGATTTGTTGAATTTATAATTGTAAAGTAAATATTGCAGAATCAAATTTAGGCTGTTCGATTGAACGATTATCGCGTATTCCAAAAACATGGAGAGTAAAATATTCAGCCTCTTAAAGCGGAAAAAACTTGTAAATTGTACTTTTAATTTGTTCGTGGACTATACAAGTTTCGAGAGGAATGGATCTAGTAAAACTAAAACACAAATAATGTTAAGCTCTAAAATCAATAGGCATATTTGTAGAAATAGAATAACTTTATATATACGTCTCTTATTCGAATCAAAATAATTGTATGTATACCCGATTAATCAGTTTAATAGTAATTAATCATTAGAATGTATAATACCAATTAAAAATTGCATAGTTATAGTACTGAAATAATATAATGTACATTTGCGTAAATATAAACAAACAAAAACATTATTAAAACCATATAGTCAAGCTGTTGAAATATTGTAAACTTTTTTTTATTATCATTTCATTCCCATCCTTTTTATTACTGTTATTTGCAGTTGTTATTAGTTTAGTTTCTAAACATTAGCCTATATCGTTTTTCTACATTATCAATTATGAACAAACTCACCTAGCCCACAATGTATTATTCTATAATAAACTCACAGCCGTTATCGAAACAACGTTACCACTAGCCAGTCCGGGCAAATACTGTCGTATTACGCTACGGGTGCCTTATTGTTGGTTCTACCCCGCGCAGGCTCACACGGGGTATATCTCCTTCGCGTATCCCGTTACATCCGCCGGAGAGAGATGGAGATATATTGTTTCGATTGTATCGATCGCGGTCGGTGATATTCGCTGAATATTATCAACTATGTGTTAAGTAATTCGCTTTCCCGTATATTCGATTATTTCGACTGTTCAATATTCAAGTAAGTGGGTGATGAAGTCTGTTTAGACTGTAGAGCTGCAGTCGTTTGGTACGACCACTTGTTGATTAGAAAGGCGAGAATGCGTGTGTAGGTGTGGAAATAATAGTCCTTAATTTTTGCAGAAAATTAACTTTGTTACGATACGAGAAGGATTATTTTTCGAACTGTAAAGTTCTGCAGGCGCAAGACGTCCGCCAAATGTTTACACATACAAAGCAGAGTATATAATATAGTTTACTTGTTGATGGCGATTAATCCGATTTTAGCGTCACGCGTTTCACCATTCATTTTCCGAAACGCTCTATAATGAAACGCTCTACTATATATAGTACACATGTGTATCCGTATGAACAAATTTTGATCTTGCCTAGATTCGGACCAGCAGATTCCATCACCATATACTAGTTATACCGGTTAGGCCACGAACACATTGCTAGTTTAGTGTATTTGAATTGGGTATATAAGTGTAACAGATTGTCCTACGTCATAGGCTTGACCCGTTAATGTCAACACAATGTATAGTTTAATTGGTAATACCTCTGAAATGGACATTGTGCTTCCTCATTTCGTAAGTTGTGGGTATAATTGTACAATTCTCCCATGTGGTCTTAAGCACACAATTATTTTCTTCTTATATGTCAACAAGTTGTATCTGAGCAACCAAGTGATCAGTAATACATTGGAATTATTTTGTTTAGCTGAAGGACGTTTGCTCAATGATATTTGTTTGCCAACATGAAGTAGCTTTAAGCCAAGGAGTAAAGTCTGAAGACTTGGATTTATAGATTTGATGGATTGCGATGAAAGAGCATTGAGGATGTAGGTACAGGGCAGAGGAAGGCGCAACGTCAATAGGACAAACAAAACGATTCTCCAGAGAGTGAAAGGTGAACAATATTTTGCTGTAGGCCTATACGTATTGAAAACAATGAAAGCAACAAAAATGATGGAACAAAAGTTGCTGGAGAAGAATGTTAAAACAGTTTGATTGGTACGAAAGAAAAACCAAGAACCAATGTATAAAACCTCCTGAAAGAAAAAACCAAGAACCAATGTATAAAACCTCCTGAAAGATTAAGTGGAATTGGATATGTCATACGACTCTGAAACCAGACGAACGATGCACTAAATAGATATGCCTTATGTTACAGTGGGAATGGAGAGAAGTAAGTAATTACACTTCTAAAGCGCACTTGTTTAATTTAATTTTAAAATTACATTTTAATTAGTTTTGTTTGTGTCAGCTCTGTGTTCAAAGTTGGAGAGTGTGTATCCTTGTTTAGTTTGCTTTCGTGTTAGTCCCGTAAAATGCAACATAACATTAACAAGAATACTATGAGGAGGTATATATATTTCAAATTGTAAGTTTTCATCAATATATACGGCAATATGTAACGACTGCCCCCCCCCCCCACAACCCTTCATCGCCCCTATTTATCTTGCTCCTCACGCTAACCCCGTTGGAACCTTCTATGCACATAATCATGTTTATGTTTTCTTTATAATAAAGGTGGAGGATTAATAATAACCCCAAAGCTAAGATGGTAAATAATGTTAAATTTTCAAATCAAATTAGTTCTTATTTTATAACACTAGTTATAATAAATGTTTAAAAAAAAACCAGCAAGGCTCAGGACTACACTTTAATATAAACCTAACTTAAAAGTTAAAACACAAATAATTGCTTCAAATTATGAAATCAGCTGTTAACGGAAATATTGGAGCAAATAGCTGTTTTATCTGTTATTTTACGAACGAACGGGAGTAACATATAATATAACAAATGATTTCACCCATAATCTGTAATCCTTACAAAGCCCAACGAAGATTATACTTTGAGGTTATGTTTGCAAGATAAATCATTGTAATTTCTTGTGAAGTTGTTTTTTTTTTAGATATGAGTTATAGAACTAATGTATGCTATAAGATTTGTTTCGAGGTTATAAACTGTTTATAAATTCAACTTTTATGCTCAATATATTCGTTTATACAAATTTAAATAAAATATATAGATATATATACATTCGTACATCTTCGAGTAACATATAAACATATCTTCACTATAATATTAATAACTTCTAAATTATTTGTTCTATTAATATGAAATAAAAAGCCATTAAAAGAAAATATTTTCTTCTTTCTTTAAATACATACTAACGTATGTAAACACAAAATTTTAACAAAAACCCAAAGTTTTGCAATCCTTATAATTGTACACATTTACCGAGTTAAAACTACCCGTCAACATAGTTAGGCAGACCTAGATAAAGTCTGGTGTTTATAAATTGTGTTTTTTTAAATGATGTATTTCTGATGTATATCTATTTAAGCCTGTGATTTCCACGGGGGCTTTTTATCAAAATAAATTATAGCCTATGTTACTCAGGGATAGTAAAACTATTTTTTTCAATCGGTTCATTAGCTCTAAAGATTACACCATTCATACAAACAAACAAAAAAATTTTACCTTTTTATAATATTATTAGTATAGATAACTAATTTCCTTAGTATAGATAACTAATTTCGTGATGTCATTATTAAAATATTTTAAGAGTAAAAATTTAAAGATCAAAAATATCCCATACAAATTTAATTGTATTTTATTACCTAAATAGTAGCGACGAAATGTGGCAATTTATATTAAAGTGTACCAAGACAAATGCGTCCTCTTTTCAATGAACTTTGTAAAAAAATAACAAGTTACCCAAAATGATTTCACTGAAAAATTGTCCAAAAAATTTAAATTAAACTTTTTTCAACTATGAGATATTGTTTATATACTTAAGCAGAAGGTATGTGCGATGCAAGGTTATTGGGTAGTACCGATCTGTCGGTTTTGATGATTTAGGGAATTCACTTGGGACGAAGGACCAGGTGTCCCGGTATCTTAGTTCTATCTATTATTATCCTATCGATATCTAAAGCTGGCAGGATATTATTCCTAAAGGAATGTTCCGTCATTAATCGCGTAATCCAGAGGGACATCTGTTATTAATTGTTCCTGGTTAATGGTGTTATCCTTAATGATTTTCTGTAAGGAAGGCTGGATCTTGCACAATTTGTAAGACAGAAAAGTTACGTTATCACCCTTCAGTCAATCTGTGAAATCTTGAAAATAGACAAAGCTCGTGCAGTCGTACGCACACGCACTCGCTCACGTTTGGGTTATTTCTATATTTTATTCACAAAAACCGAACGCAGGTTTTTTTTTTAACTATTCGTGATATTAAATTCACTTGTAGACCCTTTCATATACTCTGACTAACGAAAAACTCATCATTCTGACGGTTTACGTAGATTACTCTGAGTAGGTTTAAAGTAAATTAATAACCTAGTTTGTATCACAACATAGTTTAAAGTTGTATAAATGGTTTATCAAATAAACGTTATATTTAATGTGTGACGACCCGAGATAACCGATCCGTAATGCCTCGTCTTCCTGTTTGTCATGAATCTGATAATGACGGTATAACCGTCGAAACCAGTAATAAATTTGGATACTACTTTGGATTGTTTGACGGAGTGAAAATCGAGATAATTAACCGATAACATATTAATCGTAAAATACAACCCAGGAAGCTACAAACCAATACCTTATGTCTAAATACGGGGTGAGACAAAAAACGGGACTTTTTAAAAATGGAGTAACTCAATAACTAAATACAGTTTAATGTTACAAACTGGCCTAAACTATTTACATGATTTTGCCATTTCTACTTATGTTAGATGATGTCCGTCAAGTGTCATCCTTCCACATTCACACTGGCCTCCCATCTCTTCTGCATAGTCGCTGCAACCTTCCGCAACATTGACTGAGGAATTGCAGCTATCTCAGCACTGCTTTAGTTCAGCAATATTCTGGGGTTTAGGAAAGAAGACTGAAGGTGCGGCTATACATACACGTCACGTCACGTCACGTCACGTCCCGTCTTTTTTTCCAGAGGTATGCTCCCTGTGTAATCAAATGGAGGTGGCTATACATACCCGTCACGTCACGTCACGTCACGTCACGTCACGTCCAGAAAATATTCGAATGCTCTAGAGAGCATACCGTGCCGTGACGTGACGTGACGTGACGTGACGTGCCGTGACGTGACGGGTATGTATAGCCAGGGGTCACGTCAAGCGACGTCAAGCGACGTCATTTATCTCCGCTTCGGCTTTGTCCGCGCACAGTCGGGAAACATCGTTGGTATAGCTGAATGTTTTTTGACTATATTTGTTGGCTCCATAACAGAGATAAACAAAAATATTGCACCTTATCAGTTCAAGGGGTGAAGTGTGTCTGTTCACCTGTTTCTTGTGTGTCGTTCCTTCAGTAACATAGTGTTTTGTTGTGCGTCAACCATGGACGACGAGTATTTGATAACTTTAGTGCAAGACTTCAAAGAACTTTTTGACCCTTCTCACAATTTATACATGAATAACGTAAGGAGGAACTACTGCTGGGAAGAAATTGCAATTAAAATGAATTCCACAAATTTATGAATCAATATAAATTTAGTATGTACATTACTATTATAACTACTATAATAACTTTATAATCTAAAATTATAACTCTATTACTGCGGTTTAGAGGCTCACTTATAAAGTCAAGATAACATTGATAATAATAATAATTGTATAACAAAAGTTTAACATGGAAATATATTGACAGTTGACTACAACTGAAACTAACTTTGTGTTTCAGTTATAAAGCACAAAATACTGATAAAATTACAGCAAATTTATTGTAAAAAAGCTAGGTCGGCTGTTTTACTTAATTAGTAAAAATTACCTAGGTCAAAATGAATCTCAAGATATAGGTATTAAAAGCCAAGATGTGCGCGCGCTACTTTTTGTGCCTGGACGTGACGTGACGTGACGTGACGTGACGTGACGTGACGTGTATGTATAGCCGCACCTTTACTCTTTAGATAGCCAACAGTCACAAGGGGTCTGGTCTGGGGATCGCGCAGACCATGGAACATCACCAAATAAAATGAGACCGGGAAATCAAATGTGCCTGAAACGGTTGACGTAAAACTGGCATTATTGACTCATTTGATGTGTGACAAGTCGCACCATCCTGTTGGGACCAAATAGAGTTTGTGACAATTCCTGACTGACGTAACTGTGGCATCAGAAAATTTCTGAGCACGGCCACATAGCGTTCTGAGTTAACAGGGACAGGCATTCCTATATCGTTCTAAAAAAATATCCAATGATCCCAAACCATGCCACTTCACACCTTTTACTTTCTCACTATACTATAGTATAGAGAAAGTATAGTGATCGCAAAAAAAATCGATGTTGAGATTTTTGTGGAAATATCCGTTTTGGGACCCACAGAGTCCAAAAAATTGGTTTTTACAAAATGTCTGTCTGTATGTCTGTATGTCTGTATGTCTGTATGTATGTCTGTATGTATGTATGTATGTCTGTATGTATACAAAGCTAGAGAGAAAACTATTCGATCGATTTCAACCAAGTTTGCACCAGACATGTCGAGTACGCCTGTATAGATGCACGAAAGAGGGTTTTGAACAATTTTGAAAAACAACCCCCTTTTTGGCCAAAAAAACCCCAAAAAATCAGTTATTATTTTTTTATAAAAAAACGGCTCTAACGATTTTGATAAAATTTGGCTTATTTGTAGCCTTTAATGTGCCCTACCATATACAAAAACCCGCATCTTTCTAAAAATTCTCGTTTAGATAGTAATAATAATAATAATAACTGATTTTTGGGGTTTTTTTGGCCATAAAGAGGGTTGTTTTTCAAAATTTTTCAAAACCTTTTTACGTGCATCTATAAAGACCTAATTGACGTGTTTGGTGCAAATTTGTTCGAAATCGATCGAATAGTTTTCTCTCTAGCTAATAATAATAATATTTATTAGTTAATCGCCTACTTTAATAAAAGTATACAAAGCTAGAGAGAAAACTATGCGATCGATTTTAACCAAATTTGCACCAGACATGTCCAGTACGCCTGTATAGATGCACGAAAAAGGGTTTTGAAAAATTTTGAAAAACAACACCCTTTTTGGCCAAAAAACCCCCTAAAAATCAGTTATTATTTTTTATAAAAAAAACGGCTCTAACGATTTTGATAAAATTTGGCTTATTTGTAGCCTTTAATGTGCCCTACCATATACAAAAACCCGCATCTTTCTAAAAATTCTCGTTTAGATAGTAATAATAATAATAATAACTGATTTTTGGGGTTTTTTTGGCCATAAAGAGGGTTGTTTTTCAAAATTTTTCAAAACCTTTTTACGTGCATCTATAAAGACCTAATTGACGTGTTTGGTGCAAATTTGTTCGAAATCGATCGAATAGTTTTCTCTCTAGATAATAATAATAATATTTATTAGTTAATCTCCAACTTTATTAAAAAAACTCTCCTACCCCACCCTACAAGTCACAGTGAATCTGTTTAGTAATTTAAATGTGTTTGTGAGAAAGTATGTGCCAGTTCCTGGTACCGTTTATTTGTGAATGAAGTGATCGTTCATGAAGTTCTCCTGGATTCTCGGCAGACCGATATCGAAAATTCTGTTTATTAACTTTTCCCGACATTTCAAAATGAGCTTCATCAGACATGATTAGTACTTGAAGAAGGTTCGCTTCATTCACAAGCTGCAATAGTCTATGGCTCATTGTAAGGCGTGAATCGAAATCCCTCTCGTTTAACTTCTGTGCCATCCCTATAACATAGTAATCGAAATTGACAAAACAATCGATTATTTACGGGCTGAGCGCTTTGGACTTTGCGCACACTTTGCGCGAATCATGTCAATGTTTTCCGACGTACGAACTGTCCGATGTCTACCGCTAGGTTTGATTTTGAGTGCAGAAGCCGTGTTCCGGGAATTATCAACCTACCTTAGAATAGTTTATCGGCACCGTGACGACCGACGTTGAAGCGAGTACGGAACCGACGTTGTGTAGAAATCACGCATTCATTACTTTCGAAAAATGACTCTATGACAAAAGCACGTTGATGCGCTGACCTTGATCCATGTTAACTAACCTCAAAATGGCATCTAAACTGTTATTTTGCGCAACAGTGATTTCTCCAACTTTTGTAACAGCTGAGAAAATACAGTACAAATACAGGTCGGTTTTTATGGCTCACCCTTTATAACATTTTGTTAAAGAAGCTTTTACCTGAAAGTGTAAATATTTACTTTAAAATATATTTACACAATGCACCGGTACAAAGCGAGAGGAAAAGTTATTTTACACCTCGTCGATGAATAAGGAAAATGCGGTATGAAAGAGCGGATTACAAATGTGTTTTCGGATTATATTCATTTGTTCGCAAACAATTAGTTTTATATTATATTGCTCTTTACAATGTACCAGCTACGAGCACTAAAGAAACATATTCTATTTACAGCCGTACCGTATGAACGGGTTTAGGGTAAGCCTTTGATAGCATTAACCTATATATTCCGTCCTTTTATGCATAATAATAACCGAAGCTCTTTTCCGTCTCAATCTCGTGTTACCTTTAATGTTTAACCGACGAGCTATGTAAAGGTGTTTTGGTAGTTCGTCAATGCCAAAGCTTTAAATCACCTCAGAAATATTTATTTCTACAAATGTATCGTTAATTTAAAATAAAATAGTGTGGTTCTATTTTCAGTATCATGTGACAGGATTAAAACTCATCCGCATTGTCGCTGTTCCATTTAAATGCTCACATCGATCGGTGCTCACATGGACCCGAGTTTAGTTGAGCCACCGATGGAGTTGAGTTTTTTTATCGAGTGCACTATACTAGAGAAGGTCTAGCATGATCCATGGCCTTGTAAAGCGCAGTAGAGTTGATTTGAGTTTGGGGCCTCAGCCTGTTGCCGTGCTCTGAACGCAAGTACTTCGGTCTGGAAGCGAATAAAATATTCCCATATACAGGGTGTCCCCGAACTCTCTGGACCCCTTTTGTGGATATCATCCTGAGATCCAGACAAACATATTTTACAATATAAACATGGGTCTACGGTGCTTATTTTTCGTCTGTCTGCCTGTATGTATTTTTTACAAAATACTTAATATTTTTTGAAGTAGAAAAGAGATTGAGCTCAAACTTTGTATACCTATTTACTGCGTTACCTTTTATCACTGTACGAAAAATTATAACATTATTTAAAATATTTTCAAAATGGTGGCAGTTTATAATTTTTAATGTCAAATACCTCAAAAACCGCTAACTTTAAAAAACAATTACAAGATACAAAAAAGTTTAATTTTTTAATGGCAAACACAATGGTGTAACTATTTTGTCTCTAGCTCAAAGGATAACAGAGATATTGACCAATAATAGGGAACAATGTATTTCTTGGTAATTGTTAACAAAACCCAGAATTACTCTAGAAACAAAATAGTTTTAAGTTATTATGAGCTAAACTAATAAGTTATTTGCATAATGTTCCGAACACATTCTGAGCTGATTCCACTAGCAAAAATAACGGAAAAAGTTCATATATTCATAGGTCTGGAAATACTTCGTTAGAGAGAGCTGGCGAAAGATTTCACCCGTGTTTAACAAGTCTGTGTGTTTATCAATGTATATCTTATTTAAGATGTACTAATCATTGATGAAGAACTCGAAAACTTCATTGTGCTTTCTACGAAAGTTCTTCAAACTTTTATCACATGTTTTAAAAATGTACAGTGCCGTCATCTCACCTTAAGTCTTGCTAGAAAATTGGCACCACTACACTGTTATCTAGCACTTATGACGGTCTTACGCAAAATCGACGTTTGTTGTCGCACATAGGACTACGCACGCTTGCGGGAACGATATAAAAACGTGCTATAAAGAAGCCATATTGCCGAGTGGGATGGTTTTAAACTTTGTTTCGTAACATTCTGAGAAGTGAATTGTTATAAAACGTTTCTATATATAATTGTTATAAAACATTTCTATATATAATTGCTATTAAACAATGTTAAAATGCTATTACTTTTGTTTTACAATATTGTTATGTCACTATGTTACATAGTGTAAATGGAATTAAATATGTTCATGCTAGGAGTCCCTTAAGGGTCTGCTCCAGTAAACGAGAAATCCACCGGAACGCAAGCGCCTCTCACTATATCCCTATCTAAACAGTGCAATTTCTTGCGCTAACATTGCCTCATTTCAAACCATTTTATAAGTCTATCTTTTGTAAATGAGTGTTGAAAAAACAACTGAATATTCTTTATACAATTTCGGATCCTTCTTGCAAATTATTTTTCAATATTAATTTCTTATTGTGTTAGGAAAAAAATTCAAACTTTGCACTTACAAAATGTCAAAATCAAAAGCATTTAAAAAAAATGTAAATTGCAAGACGGATGCGTATTGTGACTGTGCTTAAAAATGAGACCTTGCAAACAATTTTATGATAAAAAATAAACGAAATAAATGGTTTGAAATTTAACATTGCTCTTATGGGATAAAAATCCAAGATGGCTGCCACTACAGCAGACCCTTAATAGGCGACCGTTTAGTGGGGCAAATATAAGTTACATCCAGCAAATACATTGAAATAATAGAGTGTAGCCGATAGTTTTCTAAGTTATTGTGGATGTCAAGATCGCAAATCAAAAGAGGTTATCAACTCCTATAAAAGCAAGTGTACGTACGTGAGGAACATATAATATACCAGCTGATTTCACCCATCATCTGTAACACTTAAACAAACCCAGTATAGATTATACTTTGGGATTACGTATACAACTACATCATTATAATTTCTTATGAAGATGATTTTTGCTTATAGTGATCGCAAAAAAAATGGATGTTTAGATTTTTGTGGAAATATCCGTTTTGGGACCCCTACAAAAAAGTGGTTTTTACAAAATGTCTGTCTGTAGACTATGTATGCATGTATACAAAGCTAGAGAGAAAACTATTCGATCGATTTCGAACAAATTTGCACCAAACGTGTTAATTAGGCCTGCGCAGATGCCCGAAAAAATGTTTTTAAAAACAACCCCATTTTGGCCAAAAACCCAACAAAAAATCTCTCTAGCTAATAATAATATTATTTATTAGTTAATCTCCTACTTTAATATCACCTCTCCTAACCCAACTAAAAATTATGAAGTCACAGTGAATCTGTTTAATAATTTAAATATGTTTGCGAGACCGTTGCTTAGTACAACTTTATGTCAAGTTTAAGCTCAATCGTTCAAACCGTTCTCTAGATATAAATTATTTTGTAAAAAAAACACATACAGACAGACGAAAAATAAGCACACATGTTTATATAGTGAAATACTTTTGTCACAATCCCATGAACAAATCCGTAAAAGAGGACCTGAGAGTTCAGGGACACCCTGTATCTAGATCAATCAGTTAAGATAAAAATTGATAAGTGGACAAAATGGGGATTTATGGAAAACTGGGACTTTCAGTTGGGCATGAACTGCCTTGGGACCGAAACAATACGCGTCTTAAAATTATTAGTGCACGGTTCAACTACAGCACTACTGTAGCCTACTTGATCAACAATTACAAACTTAATTTCTGTAGACTAACTGATGTAAAAGATTTAAAATAATATTTTAACGAACTAT
>JAGFPH010007873.1:23334-34703 GCA_018207615.1 Philaenus spumarius | reverse complement strand
TTCATACAGTATTTAGTATTGTTTGTGTTGTCTTTGCGTACAACAGAAACAAAAAAAAGAAAAACAAAAATAACCTAAAATTAAGAAATACAATTAATTGTTTCAAAGTTTGAAACCAGGTGTTAATGGAAATATTATATCAAACGGCTGAATACTGTTACTATTATAGTCAATAAACATATTTAATGGCGCTCACATTTTTGTTAAACATTTAGTTTAATTTTGTTCTTTTTATGTTCAATATATGCTGCTGTTAAAAAAAAAGTATATAAAAACCTGCTTGTATCGAATGTAATGTTGATTAAAAATTTCATAGTAATTGTTGAAGAACTTTCGGAGTTTTGAGATTTTTAATAAACGAACGTTTACATTTTTATTTTTATAGATTTACTTAAACCTATTTAATCAAGATTATTTAAAGAACTAATTACGTTTTTACCCGACTCCTACGATTCACGCCCCCCTTTGCATTTCCAACTATGTACTTCGACCTTCGCTTCCTATGCATTTCCCCCCTTTGCATTTCCCCCTTTGCATTCCCCCTATGCATTTCCCCCTTTACATTTCCCTCTATGCATTTCCCCCTTTGAATTTCCCCTATACATTTCCCCCTTTTACATTTCCCCCTTTGCATTCCCCATTGCATTCCCCCCTTTGAATTTACCCCTATGCATTTTCCCCCTTTACATTTCCTGTATGCATTTCCCCCCTATGCATTTTCCCTGTTACATTTCCCCCTTTGCATTTCCCCTTATGCATTTCCCCCCTTTGCATTCCCCTATGCATTTCTCCCTTTTACATTTATCCCTATGCTGTTTCCCCTTTGAATTTCCCCCTATACACTTTCCCCCTTTGCATTTCTAACTGTGCATTTACCCCTATGCATTTTCCTCCTTTGCATTTCCCCCTTTTACATTTCCCTCTTTGCATTCCCCCATTTTATTTCCCCCTATGCATTTCCCCCTTTGAATTTCCCCCTATGCATTTCCCCCTTTTGCATTTCCCCCTATGCATGTTCCCCCTTTGCATTTCCTCTATGCATTTCCCCCTTTTGCATTTCCCCTATGCATTTCCCTCTATGCATTTCCCCCCTTTGCATTTCTTCCTATGCATTTACTCCTATGCATTTTCCACCTTTGCATTTTCCCTTTGCATTTCCTCTATGCTTTTCCCCCCTTTGCATTCCCCCTTTGCATTTCCTCCCTTTACATTTCCCCCGTATGCATTTCCCTCTTTGCATTCCTCCCTATGAATTTCCCCATTTGCATTTCCCCCTATGCTTTTCAACCCTTTGGATTTCCCCCTTTTGAATTTCCCCCTTTGAATTTCCCCCTTTGATTTAGCCCTATGCATTTACACCCGATGCATTCCTTCTTTTGTATTTCGCCCCTTTACATTCCCCCTTTACATTTCCCCCTTTACATTTTCCCCTCACATTTCCCGCTTTTCATTCCACCCTTTGCTCCCTAGTCCATCTCGTCGGATGAACTTGACCGTTCGTGTCAGATATATTGTTGGCAAACGAATAATTTTAGTTTTCTTATTTCTTTTATGTTAACAATACATTTGCTTGTATTATCAACTGCACCAGTAATACCTTAACATGTTAAGACACGTAAAGTAATAATTTCGTCCCTCAACAAACTTTGTTTTATAATCCACTGTAGATGTTTACTAACCCTTACCGTACCGATCAATCAGTGTCTCCATCTTGAATCATCCATCAGTATGTAATAAATTCAATAACTCGGCTTTTGAAATCATAAGATTGACATTTAAAATTAACGTGAGTTATACGTTTTTACCCTATGCAATCTGAAATTTAGGCGTTTAAACGATTAGGATATTATTTAAAAGTAATTTGTTTTTAATGTTAGTTATTTTCCCTCAATTTAGAACTAAGTTCACTGACTAATTTCATATTTACTTTTTTACACGTTTGAAAAAATGTATTCGAGTTTTAAAAAAGTTAGATATTTCATTTTGCAAAATTTGACTATTGGATTTTGTAAAATATATATTTTGCTTTTTAGGATTAGATATTTAGATTTTTACATTTAGATACTTGGTTAAGTTTGACATTTTTATTTTGTACAATTTGACGAATGTTTTTTGTGAAACTAGATGATTTGCTTTTTATGATTACACAATTTGTTCTTGAAGTGTAAACTCCTATAGACGTACCACGTTCAAAAATTGTGCATACATGTTTTTACAGCAGAGTATATAGTTTTCTTGTTGCTGGGGGTGAATCGGATTTTCCCGTCACTCGTTTTACCATGCATTTTGTGAAACGATCCTTACGTGAAACGCTTCGAACGTGATACGCTCCTAAAGTGAAACGCTCTATTCCGTCTGTTTGAAAAATGTTTTGGTTGTACCACCTTTAAAGAATTTATGATAACAATTTGGAATGCGAGCTGGGCTACGACGAAGATGGTACATACAATCCTACAAAAATGAGAGTTTACCAAGTACAGCAAGAGAACTGTAACCTTACCTTATTTGAAGTTGATACTGAACACCTGAGTTAGCTATTTACAGGAAATACAATAAATACAATTCGTATAACAAACAGTTTGTTTATTGCTTTAACTGTAAACTGATATTAAAAAAGTTATATGCCCTTAAGTAAAAGTTAAAAATTTATATACCCTTAGTTATAATAAAAAAAGAAATTTTAAGAAAAGTTTACATTTACAATATTGATTTTGATTATATTTAAAAGATCCCTCCCCTAAAGTAAAATTAGAAAAACCCTCCCCGTTTATAATACAACATTTATTACAATTTATGTCCTTTTTACAACATTACAAAGTTAAACATATAGTAGCATGGATTTATTAATAACTCTTGTTTTGTTGGCCAAACTTAATATTAAATGAAATTAAATAATAAAAATAATGGCGTTTAATAATTTAGTGAGACGTCTCTCATATAATAAATAAAATTTTTTTTTTGATTTTTGATTGAAATCCCTGGGGGATTGTAGTTCCAAAATTTTGCTAGCGATCCCTTCCAAAATATAAGTAATTAAAAGATATTTGTTTATAGCCATTATTTATATTTTAATTGATTCATAAGCCTTTATTTTTGATTAATATTGATAGAAATAGTTCAGTATTCTAATTACCACACTGAAGTCATTATGAAATTAATGATTGATAGTGTAATCGTTCTAAATTTCTATTGTTCACAAATTGTTTGCCCCTAAGACGGTTTGTTTACAGAATGTGTTCACTTCACTGAAGAAAGAATAGGGTAGTTCTTGCACCAGTATTCACTACAAACAAAGCACAACAGGACTTAGTTTTAGAACTTATGTAACTTAGTTTTCAAGTTTAAGATTGTTCATATGCTTTCAAGTATAAAATGTCATATATAAAACAGCATAGCTTTTGTAACTATGAATTTATGTAATAGGATTAAAGAAATACTTTGAACAGATAGTAGCTATTTTTATATGGCTTTAAAAGGCTATTAAATATTAAATTGGTCTTTGCTTAGTGCTATTAGCCTGTATCTTGATACTAACAAATAGGCTATTTAGACTAAATTAATGTATGACAGACTATTACTTTGTAAATGTAGGACAATGGGTAAAGTTAAATTCAGACAACATACATATGTATAGCCAACTCAGATGGAAAATTAGTTTTAAATATTTGTATGAAATCTTTACCTGGTGAATGACATTGATACATTTCCGCCGGTTAGAATGTTGCAAACTAAGAAAGATGGCCGGTCTACTGCCATTACGTATTACGAAAGATTTTCACTACTATATACATCCCAAATTACACAATACACGTTTTAAATTAAATTAATACCTTTTGGTTAAGCGAATACACCGCACTAAGCATCGCTTATCTTTTGAAACAATTATTTTAAACGTATTGTGTAGATAAGAAATATGTCAGGCCATGTTGTACCCATCCTCGAAAAAAGCTTAATGGCAGCGTGACTAGTGCATCAGTCTTCATCAGGTCGCGCATGCGCTGTTCAGTACCAGGTCACAGCTGATTTGTAGTTGTCCGTGATGGACGGCAGATCGGGTCAGGGTTGCTGTTTTATTATGAATAGGCATTTGAGATGAAGTTAAAGGCGCGCTTTTTAAATGACGGCACATGGTCAAGCCGAGATTCGAACCAGCAGAGTCCAACATCATAGACTATCGCCTTAGCCGGTTAGGCCAAAATCGCATTGCGAATTTAGTATATTTTAGTTGGGTATATAAATGTAACAGATTGTCTACGTCATAGGCTTATTCTGTTAATGTTAATACAACGTATAGTTTAATTAGTAGTACCTCTGAAATGGACATTGTGCTTTCTCATTTCGTAAGTTGTGTTAAGGGGGCGCTTCCCTGCCCGCCATATTGAATCTTATTCCCATAAGAGCAATGCTACAGAATAAGTCATTTTTTTCCGTTAATTCGTGGAATAAATTTAAAAAATTGGTTTCATTTTGAAGTACTGTCATATGCGGATGTTGATTGCCGAATACATTTTCAGAAACCGTTTTATTGTTTTCATAAACGTATGATATAAATAGTAAAAAATAGTAAACTTTATAAATTTTTTACTCAGTTGCAAAAAGAGATATTGCAAAAATCCTTAGCAATCAACACCCACAATCTATTTTACTTTAAGGAAAAAAATACAGCTTTCGTTTTTAAACAAAAACAGCACAAAAATATGCTTAATAGTGAAGGTATGTTTTGGTTATTTAACATTGAAATTGGTACCCAATATCGTAGTTTTGAATGTGGAGAGCCGAGCCTTAAGTAAAAAGTTTTTATTTATTTGTTTTTTTTATTTATTTATTTATTGCTTTTGAACAAAATTATATACATTTGTATTTTCTTCCTTTTCTATTTATACATAACTCTAAATATGACAATAATACTAACTAACTTAAAATAACAAGAATTATAAAACAACTACAATAGAATGTTACAAAATAAAATACACATTTATAAAATAACCAATTCTTTCATGAAATAAAATACTTATCCTAGAGAAAACGCAATATAGGGCCCCTAAGGCTATCCGCCTGCTTAGGGGTTCCATTACAAAAATTATAAACAAAAATTTCAATTTAAATCAGAATTCAGTGCGGCTGCAGTAACAATACATTTAAATTCCCATTTCCCAAAAGAAAATTATAATCACTTTTTTTTTACTCAAATTATATTAATATTAAGATATACAATCAAGTACCTTGAGTGCAAGATCCCTGCCATCACAACATGCCCCTTTCATCCAGATACATTTAAAACCTTCACGAAACATTAATTTATCCTAACAAATTGAAAATGGAATATAATACAGCCACAATTTCCGCTTCAAAGGGTATTACGACAGTAAAAGAAAAGTGACGCTCAAATACAAAAAGGTCAACACCAGACCAAGAAATGTATTACTCCTACAAAGCGGTTACTGCGGGATGTACAATAACTCTTGTACAGCCTTGCAAACCAGCAACAAACCCCTTACACCTCTAAGAAATTTTCTCGGACTCTCCAAGCATTTAATGTCATGAGGTAATTTGTTAAACAACCACGGAGCCAAAAAATTAAATGTTCTCTTAAAGAAGGTTTTGGTAGGCTTTGGCACTCGGTGATTATTTTTCCTAAGTATTTTTCTATAATTGCTATCAGAGCATGGAGAATTTCCGCTTCTCAGATAGAAAATTTTCAAAACTTTATATATAAACATACTCCTCAGAGGAAGAACGCCGAGACCAAGAAAGCAAGGGTATGAAGGTTCACGTTTATATTTTTTCAAAATGAGTCTAACAAAAAACTTCTGCAGCATCTCAATTTGCTTCAAAGATGTCCTGAAAGTCCCCCCCCAACACACAATCCCATAATCCAATCTACTATGCACAAGTGCAAAGTATAAACAACGCATTGTCTGTATCAATCAGAGGTCTCGAAGGAAGTAAAACAAACGGATGCATGAAATTAACTTTGATTTTAATTTTAATATATGATTCTTCCAATTTAATTCCTCGTCCATAATAACCCCTAAATACTTAGTTTGCTTAACTTTGAGTACTCTAGCACACAAAATACACTCCTTTCCCTCGCATAAACAATCCATACATTTATACAATATCGTACTGGGTAAACAGGTATCACCTTTCAGACAAAAGTGCATATAATTAGATTTTTTAGTGTTTAGCACTAATTTATTGTTGGCAAACCACCATTTTAGAGACATTCAATCCAAATTAATTTTGTTATCTAGTTCAGTCCACGAATCTCCTACATATACAAGAGCAGTATCATCCGCAAAAGCTGTTATCGGGCCATTAAATTTGGCTTCGCAAAGGTCGTTAACATATATAATAAATAAAATTGCCCCTAGTACCAAGCCCTGTGGTACACCATGGGTTATTTCCCCCATTTGACTAAAAGTTCCATTAATTTTGACACACTGTTTTCTAGCTTTAAGGTAGCTCTGAAACCAGTCGTACACCACACCACGAATTCCACAATTAAACAATTTATACAAAAGAATCCCATGGTCTACCGTGTCAAATGCTTTCTTAATGTCAAGGAAAAGCCCGCTTAACATTTATTGTCATTTATACCTTCATTGATTATATTCATAAAACTCAATAAAGCCGACTCCGTGCTTACTCCCACTCTGAAACCAAACTGATTATCACTTAAAAAATGTGTTTTGTTAAGAAAATTTAACAATTTGTTTTTCATAATTTTTTCTATTATTTTCGAAAAAGTTGAAATCATAGAAATTGGTCTATAGTTTGCACTATCCGAAAAGGAGCCACTTTTGTGAATCGGAACTACAACAGCACTTTTGAGTCTGTCAGGAAAGACACCTGTATTAAAGCTAAGATTTACAATGAATGTAATCACATCAATATTATTTGGATAGATCTTTTTTACTATTACAGAATTTATTCCATCAATACCCGGTGATTTCCTATTCTTAAGTGTCTTTATTGCTTTCTCGACCTCATGGCAACAAACCGATCTCCCGGTTTACACATCTCCCTGTGGTCTTAAGTACACAATTACATTTGTTATTTTTAATTATTCTTGATATTATAAATTCACTAGCAAACCCTTTCATAATCTGTCTAACGGTAAACTCGTAATTATAACGGTTAACTTAGACTACTCTGAGAATGTTTAAAGTAAATTAATAAGAACAACATAGTTTAAAGTATTCGTCCTCAAGAAATGGATTATCAAATAAATGTTATAATTTTAAGATGTGACGTCACGAGATTACCGATCCACGACAGACATGAAGTTATTCAGCCTTGATATGGCGTCATCTTCCTCTTTGTCATGCACCTGAGGATGACGGTACAACCGTCGAAACCAGTAATCAATTCGTATACTACGGATTGTTTGACGGAGTGAAAATCAAGGTAATTAACAAGTAACATCAACGAGAGTACCTCCGTACGTACATAAATACGTACGAGAGTACTGTAATAATATAACAGCTGATTTCACCCATCATCTGTGTATTTCAACAAAACCTAGCGTAGATTATACTTTGGGGTTATGGTTACAACCTCAATCAATATAAGTCTCGCGAAGTTGATTTTTTTAAAGTATCAGATTAAAGTGTAAAAGATTGTCCTAGGTCACAGGCTTAACCCGTTAATGTTAACCAATGTGTTTGTGTATATAATAATAACTAGGGGAGACCCCTGCGTGCTCTGCACGCCAACTCCCAATGGAACCTTCTAAAAACAAATGTTATGTTTTATTTATAATAAAGTTAAATGATTAATAATAATAACCTCAAAAATAAGATAATAAATAATGATAACTGTTCAAATAAAATTATTTCTTATATTTCATAACAGCAGTTATAATAATGGTTAAAAGAACCAGCAAGGCTCAGGTCTACACTTTAAAACCCTAACCTAAAATCTAGAAATACAAAAATAATTGCTTCAAATTTTGAAATCAGCTGTTAATGGTAATATTGGAACAGACAGCTATATATTATCTGTTCTTTTATTCAATTTATTGTTATGGTAATAAATGTAAATACATGTGTTGGTTTATCATTCTAGGCCTAACCTAAGAATTTTTTCCGACTAAATTTACAAATATTGAAATAAAAAAAGGTTTTATCGAAATGAATTATAGCCTATGTTACTCAGGTAAAGTGTAGTTTTTTTATCAGTAAAACTATTTTTTTAATCGGTTCAGTAGTGCCAGACATTACCCCCTACATACAAACAAACAAACAAACTTTACCTCTTTATGATATTAGTATAAATGTATGAAGAGTTAATAGGACAGCCATACAACCTTACAAAAATCACACTTATAAGGTTTCTCTATGTGTGTGTGTCAACCTGTATCTTTTATAGGTTAATAAGTAGCAGATTTTATTTAAAAATATAATTTACTTCAGCTGTCATATTGTTTTACAGAACAGCTGTTTTATGTTTTTTAATTTATTTATTTAATACCAAATGCTTTAATGTAAACTGCAGAACAGCTGTTGTATGTTTTTAAATTCTCATGTATTTCTTATGGGGATTTTTCGTTTTTCGGGAATCTCAAAAACACCTTAGTTTTTAATTTTAGAAAAACTTATATTTTTCCCTCGTTCCTTGAATCGATACCTCTAATTTGACACCTGTCCCATCATCCTTCGATTTACCAAATTCCCACAATTTTGAATCTAAAATTTTGCTTACAGAATTATATATAAGGATTTAATATATTTTTTCAACACGTTATGTTTAATGTAGGTCGTATACGTTTTATATATTTTCAAATACAACAAAATATGTTGAATTACAACTTTTTTTGACAAATTTTTTTATTTTGTTAAAACTTACCTTAAAACTATTTAAAATAACCTAAGTTACAGTGTCACATGTATGCGAGATTTGGACCGTAACAAAAAAGTTACTATGTTTGATGACATTGACTAAACGTCGCATAAATGTGACTACTTGAAAAATTCTTAAAACAATAAAAAATATTTAAACAAAACACATAGGTATCGCTTGAAAATACCTTTTAGGTTATTACAAAGTATATCAACTCATTTCAACAAAGTAAACTGGAAATTTGGTACACATATTCATAGGCACAAGAGGCGCACTAAGAAATGATTTTTAAAATACTTGGCCTGTGAGGGTTAAAACAACCCCTAATACAATAAATATTGTTTGTTATATATTTCAAAAACCTTACCTCCTAGGAAAGTGAAATACGTATTTGACATAGAGGCAAGAGGCGCATTAAGAAAGGATTTTAAAATATTTGGCCTGTAAAGGTTGAAACTACCACTAAAACAATACATATTTTTTGTTGTATATCTCAAAAACATTACCTCCTAGGAAGTGAATTTCTTTATACGTATTTGTCATAGGGGCAAGAGGATTAATAAGAAAATATTTTAAAATACTTGGCCTGTAAGGGTTGACACAACCCCTAAAACAATTGTTTTTTTATACCTCAAAACCCCTATCTCCTAGGAACGTGTAATTTGGTACACATATTGCTCAATATGGGCTAGAGGTGAACTAAGAAAATGAATTTCAAAATAATATTTGGACTTTAAGGGTTGAAACAACCCCTAAAACAATAAATATTGTTTTTTATACTTTCCTTAAAGCTTGAAAGCTGAAATTTTGAACATTTATTTCTTACAAGACACATATAAAAAAATAAACCAGTTTTACATTTTATCACGTTCTGCTAAGGGGTGAACATTTAGTAACAACCCATATATAACTATAAATATTAATTTAATAAAGCCAAGGAACGTGAAATATTTGGTAAACAGATTGCTCATATGCGCTAGAGGCGCAATAACATAGGATTTTAAAATATTTGGCCTTTAAGGGTTGAAAACTCCCCTAAAATAATAAATATTGTTTGTTTTCCTTTCCTTAAAGCTGAAATTTTGTACATTTATTTCTTACAAACACATATGAAAAGTAAATGAGTTTTACATTTTGTTAAGTGTTGCTGAGGGTGAAAATGTGATAACAACCCCTAAAAACAATAAATATTAATATTCATACTTTCCTAAAAGCTAGAGAGCCGAAATTTTGTACATTTAATTCTTACACGATACATACGAAAAGTAAACCATTTGTACATTTCGTTACGTGCTGCTAGGGATGAAAATGTGATAACAACCAATAAAAACAATAAATACAAATTTTTATATTTGCCTTAAAGCTAGAGAGCTGACATTTTGTAAATATTTCTTACAAGATACATGACAGTATCTTAATAACCAGTTTTACATTTTGTTTCGTGCTGTTAAGGGTTGAAAATCTAATAAAAAACCCGAAAAAAAGAAACATTAATTGGAATTCTTTCCTTAAAGCTAGAGAGCTGAGATTTTTCACTTATTAATTTTAAGAAAATATTTTAGACATAAGCTGATCAAAGCTATCCCGATTTTTACATTCGAATATTAAAGTCTAGATGATCTGCAAACATACAGCTAAGACTGTTGAAAAATAAGACGCTCTTCACTCTGAATTTTTAATTTTGTTATTCATTTAATTTATTTAGAAAGCCCGCGACGAAGACGATTGACGGACAGCTAGTGATCAATAAATACCAAACTAATTGAATATACATGTTATAATTCACTTTCGTGAAATAATAGATGAAAGAAAATGAGAGAAAAATATGACAATTAATTATGAATCATGGTGATGCAACAAACAAATTCAATGTAGCGAAGCACGGGTATTCATCTAGTTTATATTGTGATTAGAATTTGCATTGACAAAAAATGTATTGTGACTAAAGTCTTTCTAAATTGAACAAAATAAGTGAGAAACTTGTTTTTGCTTTGTACATGAATTGGTAAACCTTGGTATTGTGATGAAACTTTGCTTTCAATCTCTGCAGATATACCTACATGAGAGAATAAATTGCTTGAGTTACGGATAATTGGTTCTCAAGTTACGGACTAACAGACGGTAGAAAACGGAGAGACAGATTTTTTTATATAGCAAAGGTTTTGTAAAGCTTTGGGTTGTATATCGAAAACTCAATTCAACAGTCCGACAAACCGTACTACAAACTTTGAAGGTGTCAGTAGTAGAATAAGCAAATTTAATTTATTTTATTATTGCATTACACAAATACTTAATTCTTTCAATCCTTATTAGTTTTCAGATATTTCAGTTCAAATAAAGAGACACATGACTAAATATAACTTGCAAAATGGATACTGTTTTTAATACTGCATATTTAATGTAAAACATATACCTATATATGATACTTGTTGACCCGGCAATGCTTCGCTATTGCATAATTATTTTGGTGAAATAAATGCGACAAATGATCGTGATTTAATAACTTTCACACCCCCCCCCCCCCC
>JAGFPH010007873.1:0-17220 GCA_018207615.1 Philaenus spumarius | reverse complement strand
AAAATCGTTAGAGCCGTTTTTGAGAAATTTGCATTTTTGTCGTTTTTTATGGGTTTTTAGGGGTAAATTACCCTTAAAAATTAAAAATTCCAAAAAATGAAAAAAACGCCTGGAGATATTAGGGTTTAGTACCTACATACCAAATTTCATGAAAATCGGACCAATAGTGTCCTCTCTGGTCGTGTATACATACAGACAGACTGACAGACAGACACCACTCTAAAAACACTTTTTTGGCTTCAGGGAGCACCAAAACAAAAAATTCCATGAAAAATATTTTTGGGTTCAGGGAGCACCAACACAGATAATTGCACTAAACAATTTTTTGGGGTTCTGGGAGCACCAAAACAGATAATTCAACTGAAAATTCAAATTCGAACATTTTTACGAAAACAATACTTTCTCCATATACTACGTATAGGATGGAGAAAGTAAAAATTAAATCAAACCATAGTTTGAACAAGCAGAAAATTAAATTAAATATAAATTAGAACGTTCTGCCTGTTTGTATAGTAAATGTGTTAAATCAAGTGAAATATTATTGTTTGAAGGGAAATATACCCAAAGAAAATTATTATCATTTTAATTGAAAGTTCTATTTTATTATTGCTTTTTGGTAAATAAAATTTATTATTTATTTACAGAACAAAAATCACTTGAGTTTTAAATTACCTGTATAAGTGATTATCCATTATTATGTCATGTGTTTTATACAATTAGTAGTGAATATATGAAAAGGTTCTTGAAAGCACAAATAAGTTACTAAGGCGGTTTCAGTGTTCTCACGTCTCTGAGATTTACCAAAAGGTAAACAAAGAGTTATAATTATCTGAGCTAGTGATCTTTTAAATTCTGGAAGTTGCAAAGAAATTTTATTAGAATAAAACAAATTTTATTCAGGGCTAAGTTGCATCACCTAGGTTAATTAAAGAAAGTAGCCTTTGCCTTCCAGTAGGTGAATGTAATTATTTTATAACACAAAACTAGCGTTGGCCTAAAAGTAAAAAAAGAGTATTTGACAGGTAACGTGAGGATGTACGCTGTAGCATATAAACTCAATTTTAGAAATTTGCTCAACTCACGTCCGCGGTTCAGCTGCGTGGTCGAATTATTTAGGCTTCTTATTGCTTGTTTCCACAGTCGGACGAAGATCATCGTGGGGACTATTCGTACGTGTATAAATTAATACATAATAATTTATGTATTAAAAATACATAATAATTATGTATAATACATAAATAATTATAATACTAATATTATAAATAATAATAATAATATTATTAGTAATAATAATAATAATTAATATAATAATAATTATAATAATTATAACATAATAATTATACATAGTAATTATGTTAATAATAATACATATAATTACAAAATAATAATTTGAAAACACTGACGCTTTAATATCGAATTGATATTTTTAGAGATTGACTGATTTGATTGCAAAAAAACTGATCCGTCAAAAAGTACTGATTGATTGATATGGCATCTGTTCGAAAATAAAACTAGAATGTACCGAGTTTTATTAAATCTACGAGTTGCATTATGAATGTCCAAATTGTTTTAAATAGCAGCAGTATTATAAAATTTTTTCCTTGTTCATGGATAAACAAAAAATTATCCCCCTTTTTATACAAATACTTCAGCAGAAACAAATTTGTAATATTGTTTTTTAATTTCCTTTGACATACTAAGAAACTGTACGTTCTGCTACTAAATTCATTTAGTCAGAATTAAAAATTTACGAATAACAATAATGCAATTAAAATAACTCAATGTAATCATTATTTAATATACATACCATCAAACATTTTCTGAAATGATAAATATTTCCCAAAGTTCTTTATAACATTGTGAATAACGTACCCGAAGGAATTTTGTGAGTTTCACTCTAAAAAAATTAGAGATGCCTAAATAAAGCAGTGCATCATTTATGATTATTAACAATTACTTTAGTACTTTTCATGCGACATATTTAATTATATATAATTTTACATTTGTAGATTTTTTTGTAAACATTTTTAATGGTTTGACTACATTTGTCAACGTTTGAATATATTTGGAAGGATTTGAATACATTTAGAATTGTTTAAATCATGTGTAAACGTTTGCATACATTTGGAAGTGATTGAATACATTTGTCAATGTTTGAATTCATTGACAGTGTTTGAAAACATTTGGAAGGGTTTGAATACTTTTGTCAATGCATTAATATGTGTCTCAATACATTATTAATTAGTCCATGGGCCAGCTAGCCAAATTTAAAGAAATGGTATAATTTGGGGGTAGTAATTTTCCTTTTTACCATAGTTAGACAGGTTTGTTAGGATGCCAAAAAACCATGACTGCCATCTCAAAGTGGTAGCTAATAGAAATGGCGGCCAATCCAAGATGGCGGATGTTGAGTTTTAAAAAACCACTATATCTCTGGAACTATTCATCCAATTTCATTTTTTATATTTTTAAATAAAAGCTCTACATGTGTGCTACAAATCTTCTTATATAATTTTTTTCGATAAAATCAACCGTTAGTTAGTAATTAGGGATTATAGAAAATGTTCGGATTTTTTGCGAATTTTTCTATTTTTATTTGTTGTAGCGTTTACAAAAATAATGTTTTAACTATAATAATAATTTTAGCTTAATTTTAAGTACATAACATAATAATAATATATATACTGTATTAGTAATAATAGTTAGTAATAATAGGTCAGTTATGCGAGGACTAAAATTACATTAGAAGAGCACCTTACATCAAAAACAAAAAGGATCCTATTCCGGAAGCAGAAAAAAAAGATAAAAGATGATTTAAAAAACATCAAAAAAACTCAGGTTTGGCCTCCATCACATCACGAGCTTCACATGAATTACACAGCTATACCGCCTTCACTTATACATTTTCCACAAAGCCTTATTGGTGATTCGGCACCTCGATCATCTGTGGTGGTATCGTCAATTGCACAAGCTGTAGTATACGCTGGGTTCAAAGGAACAGTTTTGACTCCAAAACATGACCTTCTGCCGATGACATGTAAGACTCTAACTGGAAACGTTCAACTTATTTCAATTTTAAATCACCTTGGGCATGGATGTAGCTGTTCAAAACTTTTGGAAATAGATACAGCATTGTGTATGGAGAAACTTAACGCTGTCAGTGATGGTGAAATTCCTCTACCGACCAGCATACAGTCGGTATTCCTATGATGTCGGTACAGTTATAGCCTATGATAATAAAGACTGTACTGACGAAACATTAAGTGGAGCTGGCACTTCCCATCGAGTTAATGGTATACTAGTTCAACAAACTTCGTCTACGTGCTTACCTCAGAGATCTGCCAATACAGTAATCAAGGGAAAGCAACGGAGTATCTTGATGATGACGATCCCTGGTGTACAAGATTAAATAATCGGGAAAAGGAAAAACCCTCCTGCAGTAACTACTGTTGAACTTCCACATCAATACATTGAAAATGTTAAGGAAGCACAACGAAATAACTAACTTTGGATATTTAATAGGCTGCGCAATGAACAATGTCAGACTGTATGTGCATGGATAGGATTTAATATATTAATAAGAAAAAAGAGGCTATTGAAGCTGATACTTACCGTGATAAAAAAGCCTGCAACATACATGTCAACATTTCTTGAAATTTTAAGTCAGTGTATACAGATCAAGTCACAACTTCAGTTAGGAAAAGTTACATTGGTGCTAGGCCAAGCTATCTTTGCAATGACTATAGAAATTGACAAACCTGCAAAGACGTTTTCATAATGATGGGCGGATTTCATATAATATACAACCTACTTTCTGTAATTGGTAAACTATTTGGTGATGCTGGGCTTGGTAACATAGCAGAAGAAACTGGATGTATTGCACAGGGAACCATCCAAAATGTCCTTCAAGGTAAACAATACAATCGTGGAATTCGTTTACATAAGTGCATATACGAAGTGCTCATGCGATCATCTACCGACAATTTTTAAATTACTTGAAAACTGACTTTCCTGAAGTATTTTCTGAAATTTAAAATGTTTATTTACTTATACAAAAGTTCTGTGACAACATGTGCAATGTCACTTTTAAAAGAACATTTACAAATTTTAGAATCATAAAAGTCATGGAACCATTTGAAAATTATTTATACTATCTAGAGGAATGAAAATGGACCTCTCTCATCATTCTTGATGAGATACTACACATGGTAAAGCTGTTGCTTGGATTAATACGAAGTAACAGAGAAGGAAACTGGCTTCTTTTCATGGCTTGCATCCAATAAACGATTCCCTCGTGTTTTGCAATGGACAAAATTAACTATTAATTTATCGGTTAACTTTGCAGAGATGTCTAATCGGGCTGAAACTCACCCTGAAATTAGTTAACATTTAAAAGATGGAGGGTTTTATGTACAACTGGGGTGCCAAACCCCGTTTTCACGTATCCCTGTAGGTCAAACACTGGAGGAGGCCGTCAACAAAGATACACAAACTCTAAGAGGAACAAAAATGAATTCATTAAAAGGATTCCGTTTAAAAAAAAGGCAGAGCAGTACCTGTTACGTTGAAGCATTGTAACTGTTACAAACTAATATAGAATTTCGCTTGCTATTTTCACGGCTTGGGAGTGAATTTACACTTTCAAATTCTGACCAAAATTTAATTCAAAAGTTCACCAGTCAGTTATACTCAAGGAACACCAAAATAGAAAATATAAACGAACTTAGATACCACATATTCCAAAGTCGACAAGGCCACGTGGACTCTACTCAACTTCCTCCATGTGAAGATTGCTTAAGTCAACATTCTAATAGAGCTAATTATCAAGCAGCAATTTGAAAGCGATGTTTGGATAACTTTCCCAAAATCCCACAACCAGAGGATCATGGGTGGATGCTAGATGAAGATGGTATGCTCAACATCAAGTGGATGGCTGGAGCACCAGCAATTGAAGCAGTGTTAGAACTTCTAAGTTGCTCTTATTCAAAGTCGTGTCAAGTTCCATCATGTACTTGTATGGTTAACAACTTAAAGTTATAAACGCGTGCAAACTGTCTAATTTTGAAAACACTACCGAAGAAGACGAAGAGATCGCAGATTTTAATTTGTACGAATCTTTTGAAAGTGAAGAAGATTACTTATAATTTTATTAAAACTATTATTACTAAACTGTATTATTATTATTATATACTAATATATGTATATATTATTATTATACTGTTATGTACTTAAAATTAAGCTAAAATATTATAATAGTTAAAATATTATTTTTGTTCTTGTATGTAATTTTACTCCTCACAAAATCTGACCTATTATTACTAACTATTATTACTAATACAGTATATATATATTATTATTATATTGTTATGTACTTAAAATTAAGCTAAAATTATTAATATAGTTAAAACATTATTTTTGTAAACGCTACAACAAATTTAAAAAAATTTCACAAAAAATCCGAACATTTTCTATAATTCCTTAATTACTAACTAACGGTTGATTTTATCGAAAAAATGTATATAAGAATATTTGTAGCACACATGTAGAGCTTTCATTTAAAAAAAGAAAAAATGAAATCGGATGAATAGTTCCAGAGATATAGTGTTTTTTTTAAAACTCAACATCCGTCATCTTGGATTGGCCGCCATTTTTATTAGCTACCACTTTGAGATGGCAATCATGTTTTTTTGGCATCCTAAAAAACCTGTCTAACTAAGGTAAAAAGGAAAATTACTACCCCAAAATTATACCGACAAGTTGGCTGGCCCATGGACTAAATATGTCAATGTTTGAATATTAAAATATTGACCTTATAGCTCGCTTGGTTCCCAAAAATCGATCAAAACGTAAAATACCATAGAAGTACCCGGTTCAAAACCATGTGATGGATTCTACCATGGGGTTAGCTAGCGAAGCACGCAATGCATTGTGTACTGAAGATAATCCTGATACGGGGGTTGGCGTGCGAAGCACGCAATGTTTTCTGTGTTGAAAATGCTCCCAATATGCGGAATGGCGTACGAACATTTTGCAGCTATTCAGCACCGTCGTGAATAGACCTATTTCCCAAATTGTTGGTTGAAACCCTAAAACATAGGCATATAAACTTAATTTTTGAAATTTTCTCAACTCACGTCAGCGGTTCAGCTGTGTGGTCGAATTATTGTATTATTACTTTATGTGTTACGGTTTGAGAATGAGAAAAAGCGAGTTTAGAGGGTCATTAAGTCTACCAAAATTTATTTATTGAAAGAAATATAACTTACATAAATGTTTAATAAATTTAATACTAGGGGAGAACCACACATCCGTATATTATGTTGTCTTTATTGACCGAGCGAAGCGAGGTCTCCGTTTTAGCTCGACTGTTCGGCGTTTCGTCTGTGTGTCTGTCTGTCTCACGATTACGGTCAAACGCCTTGACCGATTGTCATGATTTTTTGCATGAATGTTAATTATTCCTAGGCCGAGGAATGTATGGTTTTTCGATTTTTCATTTTAAACCCCTTAAATAAAATAAAATTGGCGTCCGCACCGTTTCTCTCAGTGTAAGCTTTTTTCCAAAGCCAGTTTGTGGCTTAACCATAAATCGAATTTAAAAACTAATGACATTTGGCGGGTAGAAAATTCGATGTTCTGCAAAATTGTTTTCTTGATTTTCTTCCGTATCACGGTAAGCTCACAAAATGGCGGCAAACTTCAAATTTGTTAAAAATCGTCCAAGTTGTTTTATTTTAACCATGTTTTTATACGTTTATACTTTAGATATCTTTATAAAACCTTATAGTTTTATGGAGAGGGAGAGAGGGGGCTACCTGCTGTCTTGCTCTTTCCTGCGCTACGTCACTGTGGCCGCTGTGACTGTGAGTGAGTTGTGGTTACTTCCTTACTGGCACACTATTTTTAACCTAAGCTCAAAACCACATTTGTTATTTCAACGAGCGAGGTCTACTGTTCGCAGAACTAGTAATAAAGGTGTAGGATTAATAATAACAGCAAAGCTAAGATGGTAAATAATGTTAAATCAAATTATAATGCGTATTTTATAACAGCAGTTATAATAAAGCTTAAAAGAACCAGCAAGGCTCAGGTCTACACTGTAATAAAACCTAACCTAAAAGTTAGAAATAAAATTAATTGCTTCACAGTTTGAAATCAGCTCTTAATTGAAATATTAGGGCAAACAGCTGATTACTCTATCAACAAAACATATTTATTTATTATTTAGTATGGCTCTACCATTGCCCTAAAATATTTAGTACAGTGTGTGTTGTTTTTACTTCAACAGTTGACTTTGTTCACAAAAACCTATCTTAAAAGTTAGAAATACAAATAATTGGTTTAAGTTCGAAATCAGCTGATAATGGAAATATTATAAGAAACAGCTGACTACTGTATAGTCAATAAACATAATGTAATGTCACTTACATTTTTGTTAAATATTGAGTATATTTTAATTGTTTTTATGTTCAATAGATGCTGTTGTTTTTCAAAATGTGTATAAAAACACGCGTGAATTCGAATGGAACGTTGGGTCAAAATTTCAAAAAAAATAGGAATCAGTGAAAAACTTTCAGATCAGTAACTTTGAAAAGACTAACATTAACATTTTAATTTAAATAGATTGTATATTATGCGAATCATCCACTGCTTAAATCTTCCTTTAAAAGAAGCTCCTACAGCACCTAGTCGAACGGAAGTATAAAGGATGTAATAACAACGTACATGATATTTTAACCTGCAATATTTATCGTCGGACACTGTGTTATATTTATTGAACTACGGAACAGAGATTTATGGACTTTTGTATTGACAGCTGACCATTAGGGAAAGAAAGGGGAATGAAGAGGGTGGCTGGATCCGGACATTTTGTTACAACTCAATCATGTTGGGTCGCTTTTCAATCAAGCCGGAGGGTGTAAGGTTGGACTCCGGGGACCTGCATAAAATATTGAAGGTCATTGTAAATATAATTTTCGTTTCTAAATGAATCAAATACATTCAGGTGCTGTGATAAGTTATACTCGTGAGAAAAGTTGGTCGAATACGTCTTTTTGCAACAAAGATCACGACCTATTTATCAATGATAATTAACCAAAATAAAATTAAGTTATAAAGAGGTCGGATTAGGTAATAAATATTTGACCTTTATTTGTTTATTATTAACTAGGGGAAACCCCTGCGTGCTCCGCACGCCAACCCCGTTGGAACCTTCTGTACATATAATCATGTTATGTTTTCTTTATAATAATAACCCCAAACCTAAGATGGTAAATAATGTTAAATGTTCAAATCAAATTATTTCGTATATCTCATAACAGCAGTTATAATAAATGTTAAAATAACCGGCAAGGCTCAGGTCTACACTTCAATAAAAACCTAACCTAAAAGTTAGAAATACAAATGATTGCTTTAAAGTTTGAAATCAGCTGTTAATGGAAATATTGGAGTAAACAGCTGTTTTATCTGTTATTTTATTAAATTTATATGGTAATAAATGTAAATACATGTGGTGGTTCATCAGTCTAGGCCTAACCTATGATTTTTTCCGACTAAATTTACAAGTATTGAAATAAAAATGTTTTAACCAAATTAATTATAGACTATGTTCCTCACGTATAGTGTAGATTTTTATTGGTAAAACTATTTTTTCAATCGGTTCAGTAGTTCCAAAGATTACCCCCTACATGAAAACAAAAAAACAAATTTTACCTATTTATAATGTTACTATAGATAATATAACGACATATTGAAATCAGCTTTAAAATAAAATACGATTTAAATATTGTAAAGTTTTTAAACCATCAACAAAATTAAATACTGCTTTACACAAATCGAAATAAGCAACCATGAACTTTAATTTCTAAATATATGTTAACAATCCTAGCTAAAACTACGTTCTAAAATTTTGAATTAACATTATAAATGCACATAAACATATATTGATATATTGCACTTAAAAACTAAATAGTTCCAATAGGATATATATTAATTCGTTTCACATTAAACAAGAGACTACCCATTAATTGCCCCCTCGAACAAGTTATTTGCAATTTAACATAATTTTTATTTAGATGAATAAAACTGTTTTGATTTTATCATCATAATTTGTCAATATAATAATACTATTAATTTCTAAACTTCTTAATGTTTTTTGGATGTAGCACATGCTTTTATTAACACTAAATAAATATCTCCCAATATTTATGTATATACATAAATAATTTGTATTGCTTACGTATTGATACAGTTCACAATTTTAGATTTATTTTATACGGCAAACCACAAATAGGAAAGCCTTATTTTACGATATTTTAATAAGCTAAACACTTGCTTTGACATACGGTACTTATTCATATCATCGCTGACCTTGACACCTCACTCATTCAAAACATTTTTAAAATATTCTACTCAGAAACGTCCTCCATCTTTCCATTTAGAAATATCCTTAAAATAAAGGTAAAATTATTTATAATACATATAACCAAATGAAAGTAGTTCATAATTAAATATCTACTGTTAATAAACCAATTTCAAATGATTATAAGGGTTAATATACCGGGTTTACATAAAGCTCCCCACCTTAACTTTGGATCAAGTTGAAATAAATAAATGTGCACCTCTAGTTTGTGCCATTCTTCTTCACTTATCAAGCCTTTTAAAATGAGGTATCACTTGGTGGGGGTTTGTATTTAAGATTTTTGAGTTACCCTCTCAACCCCACATTTTGGGGTAAGGTGTGAAATAGTCGGTTACATACAAATTCATTTTCCCTTGTCATATAAAGATACCATGATGCTCATTTATTTATTTCAACTTGTTCCAAAGTTAAGGTGGGTAACTTTATGGACACCCGGTATTTTAAAGAAGGTTTACTGAATAGTTATTTGGTTTCTTTTTCTTTTCTTAACAGCAAATTATGTGAATCGATTTAGTTTTTTGTTTAAAATTATTTTGTACTAGCTATCTTTTTAGCGAATTTCCATAATAAAGTTGAGCCATTGCGGTGTCCCTTATGGTAAGACGGCGGGCGGGAGTAGTACACCGATCATGGTCCCCAGAACGAGTTTTGGGGTGTCTTTCGAAATGAAATATGTATATATGTGTTCGCACTCTGACGGCAGCATTTTAAGTCCGATTTGGTTTGCTCGCATAACCTACTTGAAAGTCTAACACCTATAATGATTATTTGTAACGCATTTAGAGTAGGCCTATATATAGGTGTTGTACAAATTTCTCTGTTTTCGACTTAATCAATTTAAATTAATTTCTTAGTGAATACCTGACACACAACTACAGTAATTAGGCTGTACCTACCACATAAAGCTGCGCGCCCACTGGGTCGTCACGGACGGTCATACGGTCGGTACGGGATTTTTCAAAAGTTCAAAACATTGAATTAAATGAGCATGCGCCCACTGCGTCGTCACGGCCGTCAACGGCGTTCCGCACCTTCGGCATGTCCGGTAGAAAGTCTGGAGCTACGAACTGTAGGACATTTCCGTGACGGCGGACCCGCCCGACCGATCCAGTGCGCGCGCACATAGGGCGTCTGGGACGGTCGGTACAGCATTTTTAGCGTTCTACGCAGTCTGCTCTCTGTTGTGCTCGTGGTCAAACTTGTCGTGATTCATCCTGAAGTACTAAAAAAAACTTAAGGCCATCTTCCACAAGGTCCGGGAACAAAGTGTGAAATTCACCACAAAACAATCTTTTTCTGTTAATGTTATGAATCCAAAACCTCCTTTTTCTTATTTTAACACTCTCCTCTTCTTCTATCAAAAAAGCACTCACTACCGCAATTTCCTCCTCCACACCCATCTTTCAACAGATCCTCTCCCAAACTGACTTCTGTTTTGGCGGAAGGCGCATTGAGGACAGCGCGGAACGCCTGATCCAGTGCGCGCACCCCCTCTAAAAAATGCCGTGACGACCTTACCGACCCAGTGGGCGCGTAGCTTAATGCGTCTATTAACTAAAACGCGTTTCAACCACCATTGTCTCATTTTGATAAAACATCGCTACATAAACATGCAAATTTAAATGCAGCTATGTCAGCTGAGAGTAATCTTGGTAAAATGTTAGGAAATCCTAAAGATGAAATTCAAGAACTGGACAAATCTGGTATTTAAAGTATAAACTGTGAAATGTGTCCGGAGAAATATATAGGCCAAACCAAAAGAAGTATGAAGACATTTAAAGAACATTTTTCTCATTTAAATTATAATAGGCCAGATACAGCTGCTATGGCTAAACATTGTTTATATGAGAACCATAATTTTTAAATAGAAAACTCCGTATTATTGAAATATGTAACTAAAATTAACACAATATATACCTGGGAAACTTTTTATATTGTCAAAAATAGTAAAATAATTGCAAATAATGAATTGGGACCCATACAAAATTCTGTGTTAGTATACAAATAATGTATTGTTTGAGATTATTATTAGTTTAGTAACTTGTTTAGTTATATAGTTAATGTTAGGCTAGTTATAATAACGCGAGCCAATTGGTAACGCCCTACTAATGTAACGCAGTCTTAAGCCACGTCCCTTTGAGTTTTGTATAAATACGGGACGGGAAACACTGTTAGGTTAGTTATAGTTTGACTATTATAGCCGTACATCACTGAAGATGGCGACTTTATCGTTGAAACGCGTTTGAGTTAATAAACGTACTAGTTGTGAGATTTTGTGTTCAAAGTTTCTTCTATCAAATACATCCATATATTTATAGATAGTTAAATACGATATGCCTTAATGTCTTTTTACTTTCTGCACCCTATACGTAGTATGTGGAGAAAGTATTGTTTTCGTTCAAATTTTCGAATTTGAATATTTAGTGGAATTATCTGTTTTGGTGCTCCCAGAACCCCAAACAAATTTTTAGTGGAATTATCTGTACTGGTGCTCCATGACCCAAAAGATATTTTTAGTGGAATTATTTGTTTTGGTGCTCCCTGAACCCAAAAACGTATTTTTTGGTGATGTCTGTCCGTGTGTCTGTGTGTCTCTTAGGATGTGTACAGAGCTGTAGACCATACCAACGGTCCGATTTTGATGAAATTTGGTATGTAGGTGTAGTTTTGGAATATTTCCAGGAGTTTTCTTTTTCATTTTTAAAATTTTTTATTTATAAGGTGTTTTACCCCACAAAAATGACAAAAAAAAAAACGAGAAAAAACAATATTTCTCAAAAATGGCTTTCAGTATTTTGATAAAATGTGGCTTATTTGTAGCACTTAATGTACCCTACCATATCCAAAAAATCGCATCTTTCTTAAATTCTCGTTTAGGTAATAATAATAATAACTGATTTTGGGGGATTTTTGGAAAAAAGTAGGTTGTTTTTAAAACGTGTTTCTTGCATCTATAGCCTACAGGCCTAATTGACATGTTTGGTGCAAATTTGTTCAAATAGTTTTACTAATAATAATAATAATATTAATATTTTTATTAGTTACTCTCCTACTTTAATGTGCCCCCCCCCCCCCCCCCCCCTTCTCACGAATTATGAAGTCACAGTGAATCTGTTTAATAATTTAAATATTTTTGTGAGAAAGTATGTGGCAGTTCCTGCTACTAAGAAAGAATTTGAAAATATTTCGCATTTAAGGGTTGAAACAACCAGTAAAAACCATAAAAATATTGTTTGTTTTTTATCTCAAAACGATATGGCCTAGGAACGTGGAATTTGGTACACATATTGGTCATAGGCTCTAGAGGTGCACTAAGAAATTATTTTGAAATATTTCGCGTTTAAGGGTTAAAACAATCCGTAAAACCATAAATATTGGTTGTCTTAAATCTCAAAACGATTTGGCCTAGGGACGTGGAACTTGGTACACATATTGTTCATAGGCCATAGAGGTGCACTAAGAAAGAATTTTGAAATATTGCGTGTTTAAGGGTTGAAACAACCCCTTAAACCATAAATATTGGTTGTTTTATATCTCAAAAACCATATGGCCTAGGAACGTGGAATTTGATACACTGTTACTCATAGGTACTAGAGGCGCACTAAGAAATAATTTTGAAATATTTCGCGATTAAGGGTTGAAACAAAACCTAAAACCATAAACCACCTCCTATGCTACTCTTGGGAAGGTTTAAAGATTCAACTGGGAGAAATTATGTGGCAGTTATCTGGTACAGTTTATTAAATTGCTTATTGATTTACATATTTACTAATCGAAAATTCAGTTTAAAGCTAAATAAGTTCGTTATTTTTATTAAACCACAGTTAATTGTTTTTTTTGTTTTTTTTATAGCAAACTGTGGGCAATCAAACAGGAAAAGAATTGGGACTAATTCGACTTTATAGCAATTGTAAGTAATAGGCCATTTGGCTTATCTAGATGTACTGACCTAAAAGAAGAATCACGTAGGGCTACTTTATTTGTGATTACTGACCGACCACTACGCGGAAAGTAAAATAAATACTGGTAAACGTGTGACGCTAATGGCCTAGTTTGGTTTGAATACAAATTTACTTTACTCTTGCTTCCATCTCACGAAGCTTGTATGTATCTAAGTAAACACACGCAGGAGATATATTTGAACACACAATTCCCGTTAACGTAGCTGATCCATTGGATCTTTTAATTTTACTTTCTCACTATACTATAGTATAGAGGAAGTATAGTGATTGCAAAAACAATAGATGTTGAGATTTTTGTGGAAATCCGTTTTGGGACCCCTTGAGCTCAAAATAGTATATTTCATTACTAGTACCGAAAGTGGCACTTTCCGGTGCGCGCCCAAGTTTCATGTGTGAGGCGGAGCCGAACACAGGAATATCGAATTTCACGTGTGAGGCGAAGCCGAGCATGTGAAAGTGTGTTTCACGTACGAGGCGAAGCCGAGTACGGGAATAATTGGAGCAAGTGCCGGAAAATCACTTTCGGTACAAGTTATGAACGGTACTTTTCATCACGACGCAAAAATACACACATTTTAAACATGCGCTATAATAACAACACAGCAAAACTCATTTATACCTATTCCTGTTTTCGGTTTACATTGTTGAACAATAAGAACAGCTGATATAAATTGTAAGAATAAACGGCAAAGCGACGTCAGAGCGCGTAGCGGGCAAATGGAAAACTAATTGAGAGCAAGGGAAAACAAATTTAGAGCAACGGAAAATCAGCTGATCGTTTTTCCCTTGCTCTAAATTAGAGCTTGGGAAACGATCGTTTTCGTTGCTACCAGCTGACATCGAAAGTAGCTACTTTCGGTACGGAGTGATGAAAAAGTGTTTTTTACACAATGTCTGTCTGTATACAAAGCTAGAGAGAAAGCTATTCGATCGATTTCGAACAAATTTGCACCAAACTTGTCAATTAGGCCTGTATAGATGCACGAAAAAGGTTTTTGAAAAACTTTGAAAAACAACTCCCTTTTTGGCCAAAAAAACCCAAAAAAATCAATTATTATTTTTTTATAAAAATGGCTCTAACGATTTTGATAAAATGTTGCTTATTTGTAGCCCTAACATATGCAAAAAACCGCAGTTTTCTAAAAATTATCGTTTAGCTAATAATAATAATAACTGATTTTTGGGGTTTTTTGGTCGAAAAGGTGGTTGTTTTTCAAAATTTGTCAAAAAATCTTTTCGTACATCTATACAGGCCTAATTGACGTGTTTGGTGCAAATTTATTCGAAATCGATCGATTAGTTTTCTCTCTAGCTAATAATAGCAATATTTATTAGTCAATCTCCTACTTTAATATCCCCTCTCCTACCCCTCCTACAATTATGAAATCAGAGTGAATCTGTTTAGTAATGTAAATGTTTGTGAGAAAGTATGTGCCAGATAATTAAACCCGCTCGACGTTCACTCACAGGGAACAAGCTTTGGCAACTATTATCTAGTTAACCAGCACGATGCAATAGACTGGAACGTATAATAAACTTGACAGGTAATTGAATAGGCTTTTATTCAGCTGCAAATTCATCGACCTAATTTATCCATAATTATTAATTTAAGGCTATACATGACTCACGAGATACAAAGGGGAAAATGCACAAATTTATTTATAATATTTTTACGAAAGCCCACATAAGATCGTTAAAAATTCTTAGTATTTTGACACACCATACAAATGTGATCATTGTGTATTGTGTTTATAATAAGTACCACTATCACTTAGTTTATTATAATGCATTACTTGAATGCCATATCGTACATAAATCTACTGTTATGTCAATGTACAGAATTAGTTTAATATTTATTAGGGTAAAATGAAAATGTGATATTGCAGAACTATGGTTTGTTATAATTGTACACATGATTTATCATGGTTTTATCATGATTTAATAACTCAAACCAGTAACCTTAACGTGCAAGGTCTGAAAAATACAAACCAAACTGAAAAATAAACCATAAAAATACAAATTTGCATGTAACTCCGCAAATTTGTTTTATCTTGACAATTTAATTTTTTATGACAAAAGGAGTTCCTTTAATGTGTTTTATATATTAACAGCTGTTTACAAAGACGCTATTATTTTTGTACAACATATAGGTGTCGCGGTTTTCAAACAAAATGTTATGCAAATAACACCAGAGATCATAGTTTGTTACGAATACACCTACCCTACAACTGTCGGACTACTCAATTTGAGTGGTCGTGTGGGCGTGGCACTTGAAATAGATCAGCTTTGACAACTCTACTTGTAATGAATATTGCACCCACTAAAATTCATCCAATCGCAATAAATCTAAACCCGTTGGAAAGGAAATGACCTAAACTTTAATTTTTGTATTTACAAGTTTCTTCTAAAACGTATATTTACATACGTAATCATCGTTGCAGTTTTTGAGTTTTCTAAGAGCCAATGTCGCACGAATTTAATGCGCCGAAACTACCATTAATTCCAGTTACTATGTCCCTCCCTACAGCCCTGCCAGTATTTTTTTTTAGTTATGTCTGTATACTGAAGGATTCATCGCACTTTTCCCAATCTGAAACTGCCATCCAATTAAAAATCGGAAAAATAGTTCTAAAGTTGTGGGGCGTTTTGTAGACCCTTGCAATTGGTCAGTTTTCCAACCAATAAAGAGCCTTACTTATTACACGTGATATCTGTGTGACCACAATCTATTTTTAGACATATTTTGATATCTTTTTAAAGAGAATGCTTTAAGCTAACATTTCCTGTGAAGCAAATAAGTTTTGTTTGAACAGTTTGTTGCGTAGGGCCGTTGGAAAGTGACTGTTATTACGTTCTCATTAGACGTTTGAATTGCAAACCTAACGGACTTTTATAACGTGGGTAGACATGGCAGTTTGTAGCGCGCTTAGTTGTATAGTTTGTATGGATGGGATTTTCTATATTTGTTCTCACTTTTGTTATTCAAATAATTCTAAGTCAAACACTTTTATGAAAAGATAATTTATAAGTATACAGTTAAATTCTTTGATTTATTCTCTACACTTTGTTATAATAATATTTCATTTTGGGGCAAGGCAAATATTCCTAAATTTCGTTTAAAATTAGGCCTAGTTTTGCTAGCAGTCGTGTAGTTGGAACATAAAAACTGGTGTTTTCAAAATAAGAAATTTGAATTTGATAAATGTTTTTATACAGTTCTATTTAGCACTAAATTACTAAGTTTTTACTATAAATAAAAAACAAATTTACTAATTGTTATGTAGTCCTAAAATTGAACTTTTTCCTTTCGTTACTAAACATTTTTTGTTTCTTGAGCTTATAACTTTTAAAATTTCATCAATCAATTTTTTAATTGCATATATGAATTCTTTGAACCTTTCTATCCAAAAAAGATACAGAACACTTTTGGATTGGTATACAATTACTATATTTGGCGAATTTTTGAAAATAAGCTTGCACACGCACCGAAATGACTTGACATTGCAAAACATTAACATGGACAGTTGTAGGGTTAACATGGACAGTTGTAGGGTTAACATGGACAGTTGTAAGGTTAACATGGACAGTTGTAGGGTTAACATGGACAGTTGTAGGGTTAACATGGACAGTTGTAGGGTTAACATGGACAGTTGTAGGGTTAACATGGACAGTTGTAGGGTTAACATGGATAGTTGTAGGGTTAACATGGACAGTTGTAGGATTAAAACACGGACAGTTGTAGGGATAACATGGACGGTTGTAGGGTTAACGTGGACAGTTGTAGGGATAACATGGACAGTTGTAGGGTTAACATGGACAGTTGTAGGGTTAACATGG